>JAPYZK010000468.1:0-28845 GCA_030522785.1 Platygaster equestris
ATATTAATAGTGCATGATGGATGGGAATTTATAGAAATTCTTGAAAATTGATGGGAATCGATTGGAATTGATTAAAATTAATGGGAATCGATTAAATTTGATCGGAACTGATGAAAATTGATGGAAATACATAGAAATAAATGATAATCGGTAGGAATCCATAGGAATCGGGAATTGATAGTAGAAATTGATGCAAATAAATGTAAATCAATAATAATTGATGGGAATTCATAGGGATCTATAGGAATTTATATGAATTGGTGGGAATTGATGAAAATTCATGAAAATCGATGGAAATTCATGGGAATGGATAGAAATCGATATGAATTGTCAGAAATCCATGTATAAAGTATAAAATACCCATTGATATTTGGAATAGCATGTATAGGAATTATTCAAAGGAATCTTTATTATAAAATGCAGGCGCGTGTAGCGCGGGCATCATGTCTAGTAATTAGAAATTCAGCAAGCGAAATTTTCTTACCACTATATTTTCAAACCTAATCTAAACGAGATTCAATTATTACATAATTAATGTAAAATATTTAGAAATTCGGAAAACATCGAGTTTTCGTAATTTTTAGAGTAAAACTTTGAAGTTTCTCAATTAAAATCTTCAACTTTCAAAACTACGTACAGAAAATAATGTCAAACATTATCGAAATATTAGTTTCTGAATATTCAGAATTTCATTTATTGAATCATTTTGTAGTTTCAAAATTCCTGCAATATATTTTTCCCCCTCTACTCACGAAATTTAATCACATTCAAATATTAATTAAAATTGATAAATTGATAAATGCAAAATTTAATCACACTCAACTTTGAGAATTACGAATATATCAATGGTTACGTAAATACTACGAAAAATTCCGCAACATTTCCAAAAAGGCAAAATTCCAGATTTTCCAGACAACTATACTGATCCTAGACCAAACACCGAAAAACGAATTTCCGCACTTACTTTTTCCATTAGAGCTTGCCTCTCGGAACTCGTCAAAAGGTGCAAATAAAGCCTCAAATCGCCCACGACGCAGCCTTTGGAACCGAATTTCTCGAAATATTCAAAAGCTTGTCTTGAGGGGTCCAAATCCACGGATTCGCTAGTTCCCTCAAGGCGCTTCAAAAGTTCCAGTTGCGCCAAATGTGGCGCCCTGGCGGTTGGCCCCGCGACTTTCGCCTTTTCTACCAGATATTCCAGGCATTTCGAGGGCGTTTCGCACTCCAACGCGGAGGTTAAATAATTTAAATAATATGTCCAATTGTCTAGACTGCAAAATCAGAAAAAAATGACCAACCGTCAAATTCCCGGGGGTTAAAATTTGTAACATTTTTTCCGATTCGCAAATAAGAATCTACAAATTTTAGAATACTCAAACGTTCACTTTTTTCTCTATTCAAAATTGTAATGGATTATTAAAAATTATCGATGTTTTCGAAATGACTGGAATGTTTGAAACGTCTGAATTTCTTTATTTTCGAAGTATTCACAATTCTTTCTCTAGTTTCAAAATTTTCTGAATTATTTTAAATTTTCAAAATCCGGAAAACTTGCATAATTTTTGAAATTTTTAAAATTCGAAAAATCTTCGAAATATCCAATTAAAATTCTCTGAATTTTTGGAATACTTAAAATTTTTGTAATTCTCAAAATTTCTGAAATTCTCAAAACTGTGATGAAATATTTAAAGTTATCGAAGTTTTTGAAGTTTCTGCGATTGGAATTTTTGTATTTTTGAGATTCCCAAAATTGTAATAGAATACGAAAACTTATCGATGTTTTCAAAATTACTGAAATGTTTAGAATTTCTGGAATTTTTACATCGTATAAATCTCTAAATTTTCCAAATTTTGACATATTCACAAACTTCTGAATTTTCGGAATATTCTCAATTATTCAGAATATTCAGAATCCTCAAAACTTGCATAATTTAAATAATTTTCAAAATTCTAAGGATCTTCGAAATTTCCATTACATCCAATAACGTGCAGATTTGAAGAATATCAAAATTAAAAAGAATAAATTTGCAAGGTTCTCAGAATTTAGACATTTTTTAATCTTTACAAAAATTTAAACCTTTCTCAGAATTTCTGGTTTCTTCAGAACAGTCAAAAAATCTCGCGTATATAAAACATAGAAGTCAAAAATTTTTAATTTCGACGCTACATATTTTAGTAGCTTCAATTCCAAAAAAAAAAAAAAAAAAAAAAAACAAAAACAAAAAAAAAAAAAAAAAAAAAAGAAAATAAAAATAAATCAAAAAACAAAAAAAAAAAAAAAAAAAAAAAAAAAAAAAATAAAAAATTTAGTTACTAAAAAATGAGAGAGTAGTTATTAGTTACTAGTCACTAACAAATTACGTAAAAAAATTTCAATACTTCGAAATAATTATTGAAATCGCCGAATTAGCGATACTTCGCCTTGGACCACAATTCAGTCGCGAAATAGCCAGTTAAAATCACCCAGTTCACGACATATCGCCCAATCCCGCAGCAAACTTACTTTTCGTCGATGAGATTCCTGTACGCTTCCACGGCTTCGGAAAACCGTTCGAGTTTGAGCAAAAGTCGGGCCTTGTTTTCCGACACCGCCGACAAATGACTCGACAAAGGCCCCGACAGAACGTCGAGCATTTCCTCGTATTTTTCTTCGAGTTCCAAAATCATCAAGTACAATTGCACTTCTTGCTCCGCCTCTATTTTTCCTTCTTTAACCAGTTTCAGAACCTTCGGAAAAACGAGATTTCGAAACGATAATTTTTTCAACATGCGCACTTAAAACGCGAGTTTTTATGCCCGTTTACGTATGCCAAAAGTGACCGATTTAAGGCCGATAACGCGAAATGGCAAGTGCGCATGCGCAGTGCGGAAAAGCCCTAGAACTCCTAGAATTCTTTGGCCCGGCGGGCAAAAATAACTCGACAACTAAACAGTTTCACGTGTACATACTCGTAAACCAATGACTGCTCACAGTTTTTCGCACAGATTTCGACTTTTAACAAAAGTCGAAATTTTTAGAATTTTTAGGAACAGCTTTCAAACACTGAAAGGATAATTTTTCGGTACTGCGTCGTATATATACATAGATATACTAAACTCACCGTCAGCTTGAAAATTTTACGCACAATACTCGCGAATCCATAATTCCGAATTGTTATTACTTATGAGCAATGTGATCACTATGGGAATGAGTATGAATCTTCTTGTTATCGGTTCGATTTTTATAAGTTTTTTTGGAAGTGGACAATTTTTGAAATCGCGTCACACAGTATATGGACGCGGTTTTGTCAATCGGTTCTGAATCGGTCTTTTTGGCATACGAAAACGAGCCTATTTCGCTCTCGCTCCGCTCGGGGCGAAAACTTCATGTGGCCTCAAATCGGCCACTTTTAGCCCTAGTTGCGCAATGTACTATTTCTGTATGGTCAAAATGAGCGATTTTGAAAAAGATCGAGATTCGAGTTGAATGTAAATGTTCTTTAAATTACCATGCGTTCTGCAAGAGGCAAAATGACTCGTTTCGCGAGTTTTTCGTCTGCTTCTACGGCCTGCATGACGACGCTCATGACGGCCCAAAAATAATACGGATTTTTCGGGATCAATTTGTACAAATTCATGGCGGTGTGCTGTTGCTTTTTAAAATCGCCGAGTCTTACGTACGACATGAACAAATGCGTCAATAGTTCTTCATTGTTCGGGTCTGCTTTTGCTGCAGCTTCGTATAGTTCGCTGATTTTTTCGGCTGGAAATGGGGAGTTTGATAAAAACGACTGAATTTTATTTTCAGATGTCAAAGTGACAGAATTTTCGTTACAGTGTGAATACTAGTTAAAATGAGTGAAATTTTATTCGAATAACCGAAAGTTTGTTGAAAGAAAAGAATGTTTGTTTGAATAAATGAACCTGCCGTCGAAATAATCGAACTTCAAAAATGAGAAACCTTTGACCAATAACAGAATGTTTGCTGAAATGAGTGAATGTTTGATGTAAAAAAAGGACATTTGTGAGAATTTCTGTATGTTTTTTTTTTAAATGACCTAACTTTTATTCAAACAAGTGAATTTTAGTTCAAATAATCGGACTTTCTTTGAAATGAAAGAATATTTGTTCAAATAACTGAATGTCTGTTCAAGAGAGTAAAATTTGCTTGAAATAATTGTATTTTCAATTCGAGAAGTAAGCTTTTCTCAGAATAACCAAATTTTCATTCAAATAAGTGAACTTTCATCAAAATAATCGAATTTCGAAGGTCAAAAAAGTTCGATCAGAGTGACATAATGTTCGTTAAAATTAGTGAATAATTTTTTTTCAAAAAGTGTACGTTTTTTGAAATGGGTGAAAAAATACAATTTTTTTTTGTTATAAACCTCTGAATGAGTAAACTTTGGTCGAAATAAGCAAATACTTGCTAAAATAAGTGACTTTTGTTTAAATAACCAAATTTTGGTTTAAAGAAAGAAATATTTGTCCAAAAAACTGAATGTGAGCTCAAATAAGTAAACCTCCATAAAAATGACCTAATTTCAAAAAAATTGATCAAAATAGCGGAATGTTCATCAAAATAAATCAATGTTTGTTTTAAAAAGTGAATGTTGGTTCACATTCATGAACGTTCCTTAAAATGACTAAACTTTTATTAAAACAAGTAAGTGCTTGTACAAATAAGTGAATTATTCTTTAAATAACTGAATGTTCGTCGGGATAAAGATATTTTTTTCGACAACTGACTGTTCTCCAAGAAATTTAACTTTTTTAAAAATGAAAAAATGTCTATTTCGAGAATTAAACTTTTGCGAAATAAATAATGTTCCTTCAACTAAGTGGACTTGTATAAAAATAATCAAACTTCGATAAAAATCGGAGAACTTCCATAGAAATAACAGGAACTGTTTTTCGGAATGAGCAAATTTTTGTTTCAAAAGGTGAACTTCTTTTAAAAAAGTCGATGTTTGTTAAAATATGCGAATGTTCGTGAAAAAAGTTTATTTTCATAAAAATAAGCAAGTTTCTGTTAAAATACGCGAATTTACTTTAAAATAAGTGAATACTCGTTAAAAAAAGTCGATGTTCATCAAAATAAGTAAATTTTCGTCAACAAAAATTGATATTCGTTAAAATAAGCAAATGTTTGTCAAAAAAAGTTCATTTTTTCCAAAATACGCAAATTTTCATCGAAATAAGCAAACGTTCATTAAAATAAGCGAATGTTCGTGGAAAAATTCGATGTTCGTTACAATAAACGGATTTTCACTAAAACAAATAAACATATATATTTTTTGCCCAGTTTTTAAATGCCTACGTTTGTGAATTTCTCTGTAACAAATGCTCATCGCTTGCAAGGTCGAATCATCACAGGGAACTTCTTGTCGCACTTTTTCCATAAGCACTTGGCATTCATTATCTTTTCCCAATCGCAACAACGCCAAAGCTTTCAAAACTCGCGCACATTGGTTGGCAGGCTGTTTTTTCAAAACTTTCTCGGCTTCTTGAAGCGCTTTTTTGTTGTTCCCAAAATCTAGAGAATCTGAAACCCAAATTTGCCAATATATTATGAATTCATGTACGATAACTTAAATTAATGATCAATAAATAAATTCATTTCATTCACAAAATAATTTCTATGAAATAAAAATAAATTCATTATTATACGAAGCAATTGAACACAAATATAAATTAATAAAGGAATTAAAAAATTTCGAATTCAAAATTGTTAATAATAAAATTAATATTACACAAAAGTGTATGTCTATTCGAATGAAATGAGTAAATAATTTTGAGAATATATTTTTATTCTATTATACATTTATTTGAAGAAATTAGTTTTTAGGTATACATTTTCATTCCAATGAATTCATTTTTATTAACAAATGTCAGTGAAAAACAAAAAAATTTATCCATCGCAAGAAAAAAATCAATTCAAGATAATAAAACTCGATCCAAAAACACTGACAAACAAATTTTGACAATCATTTAGCAAAAATTTATCACAAATACGGCAACAACGAATACGAACTAAAAACGCTCCACAACTCCCCAAATGACACTTTCAAAACAAAAAACCAAAATTAAAAACGCCCCCTAAAATTTACGTAAATCCTTCATTTTCTGAATAAAAAACACCCCAAAATGACAAAAAACCAAAAAACAAGGTCAAAATCCACCCCAGTACAAGACACAAACTTTTTTTCCTCTCTCCAAAACCCGACAAATATTACATAACCTATTCACCGGCAAAAATCAAGGTTCGAACCAAACCAAAACTCCGAAAATTAATAACTCATCACTGAATTATTTTACCGTAAATCGGACGTAAACGCCGTTCGTTTACGGCGTTTTCCATAGTCGTTCTAGCTGCCATAATTTGTTTTTTAAAATTGTTAGCGAGGTTAAACTTGAGCAAAACACAGCAAAACAACTGAAAACAAATGCAAAACAACAAATCGTCTGAAATCGAACTCCTTCGTATTCTTCGGAACTGTTCGGAAGTTTTCGGCAGCGTTCGGAGATTCGAATTCGAGCGAAGTTTTTTGAAGCGTTTGAATTCGAGCGTAAATAAATTTAACATCAATATTTTGTTTGTCAACGTTTGTATGTTTTGTTTATTTATTTACAATTGTACATTATTGGGTCGCGAAATTGCGCGTAATATTCAATAGACGACAACGACACTACCCTGCTACTTATTACGAGAGATGCTAAAATCGTAAAATTAATTTTCCGAAAACAAGAGAACTTTTCACTCTTAATTGTTAACCGTTTTGTTGGTAAACAATGTTGAAGAATTCTGAATAATTAATGACACTCCGCACTTGCCCTCGCGATCAAAATTCCTGCACTTTCCGAGTTTCCTTTCATCAATAACATTAATAATAAACGTATTATTAGTAATATAAAATTCAATTTCAATGAAAATAATTGAAGGTTAACTCTTAATTCGAACCCAAAACCCCCACCGCGCACCCTGCCCAGAGCCGGCCGAAAATTGCCTGAAAATAGCCCAATTTTTCGATATTCATACCAATATTATATTCGAAAAAGGTATTTCTAGCTTGATGCACCTCCTACACGCCTGTGTCTGTACACTGGGGTGCATCGATTCTTTCCTCAATTTGGGGTCCCAAATTTCATTTATGTTGGTACTGCAGTCCGCAGTAGTGGCGACAATGCGTGAATACCAGTGATCGTCAACTTACATGTTTAAATTTCCAAATTCTTGTATTTCAGGAATTTTTTGAGATAAAAATTGTTGTTTATAAACATCTTTAATTTTATTGTTGAGAATTCAGAATTCGGGCACTTTACCCAAACACACAAAATATAACGTATCTCTAATATATATATATATATATAATAAATATCTGAATACATAAAATTATCAAAATTATTACTAATAAAATAGTAGAAATTCTAGAATCAAAATGAAAATAAATGAAGTACAAATTGAATAATATGAATAGAAATAAAGTAGGACAGTTCTGTAATATTATAAAGTATTCTCCGGAAAATGTTGCAATTTTCTGAAATTGAGACCAATTCGAAATATTTTGAAAATATTATGAAACTTTCTCGAGATATGCGACATTTTTTGAGAATCCAAGAAATATTACTATCAAATCTCTCGAGTGCTTTCGGTAAATGCAGAATTTCTGAACATATAATTTTTCCGAATATTCGCGAAAATTAGCTGAAAGAAGGTTAAAATGTCTCACTTCGTAAATTCTAATTTCCAAATTATACAATACGAGAAGAATAAAGCTGTAAAAATTGAAAAAGTGTCAAAATATCCGAATGAACAATTTACAGTTATAAATCTCATTCTGAAAATCCACAATTCCTACCATTTCAAACATTTCCGAAATTCGGGAATTATATACTATCAAGATAATAAACGGAAAAAACCAGACACATTATCAATATAACTTTATTCATAAATAATTTGTCAAACTCTGCGTACACTCAAAAATTTACACAAGTCACTATCCAAAAAAGTAGAAAAGTCTCAAAATTTCGCATAATTAAGTATAAACAACGAAGTTAAAAAAAATAATCCTAGATTAAGATACTTATACATGCACGATAATTATACTCATAATATATCACTTATACGCAATGCATCGGATACGTATCACCAATTATTTACAGTGAAAACTCACTCCTCTTCCGAATCTTGAACATAACCTCATTTCATTGATGTTTTGCAATCAATAACGTCCATTTATAAAACAATCGCTTAAAAACAGGCTTAATAATGGCGATGACAATCATTATATATAATGTATGAATAAAAATGAATCGTAATGATTTGTCAAAATGTCATGATTGATTCGAATTTCATCATTAGTTTCTGGCCTGTGAACAGAAAGGACCCAAGAAACACTAGAATCAGACCGCTGTTCGCTTATTTCCACGATTGTTGTCATATTGTACTTTTTGGGATTAAAAATTGATGACACATGAAGTTTTTGTTGTCAATTTCACGCTTAAATAATTTTGGTGAAGTTTTTGAGTATACAAACAACTTTCGGAAAAAAAATTTTTGTTTGAGGTTAGATTCGGCTCTTCAGAACACCGTAATAATTTATGGAACATTTTTTCGGTTTCATAAATAGTGTCTCTTAGTGCAAAACGAATCAATAGACACTCGATTTTTTTTCAAAGTCCAAAAATAAAAATCACAACCTCGAAAAATACGTTCTGACAACAATCGTGAGTCCCAGATAGCCAAAGTTCAAGTTAAAAAAAACAACAATTATACTTCTTGTCGAAACATGACGTTTCTTTGCCTCTCAATAAACTATTGCAAGTCATTTTATTGCCGAGGATTCGGCGAAAAAAATGTGAAACTGGTTCCTCATCCCCGTAATCCCGTAAATTGTCCTTCTACTTTGGCACCATCTTGAATCAAAGGGTTAAACTGGTTTTTTGCTCATAACTTCCACAATTTTCGTAGCGTAGCGCGATTTTAGTGAATCTTTGATTTTCGCCTATGATCGGGGTTTCATTATTGTCAATTATGTGCTATGGAATGAATGCGGTAGTCAGTTTGAAATGCTCATTCGTAGTCTTCTTCGTCCGGTCGGACTTGAGGCAATCTTCTCAGGGGCTGTTGAGTTTGCGGTCTCCTTTGCTGAAGAGGAATGTTCACTTCTTCCGGGCTCCGGAAGACCTGGTTGAGGGACGGTAAACGATACGGCGCCACTGTCTGGGACTGAGGTCTACCGCTCGTTGGCAAACTGTTGATAGTTGTAGGCTGTTGGCTGAGATAAAGGGATTGCTGAGGAATCCAATTTTTTTGTTAGAACCCGATTTCTTTGTTAAGAGGAAGTTGAAGTTATTCATAGAAATCTCACTGATCTTCGGTGAGATTTCCATAACTGTCCTAAATCCCTCTTAAGAGGAGGAAGATTCGGATTCCTTGCGGAGAATTCCCTTCCAAAAACTCAAGGGAACCAGAATTTCATATAAATAATGAAAATGTTTATCTTTAAGTATGGCATTCAAGTTCTACCTGTTGTTGCACTGGACGACGAGCGGAACCTCCGTTCCCATGATGGTGGTAATAGTGCGAGTCCCTTTCATCGGTGTACACATCCGCTGGGAAGTACCTCTCGCTGTACCTCAAAGTGACGTTGGGCTTGCTCTCGGCTTCCGCCAGGTTCAAAGGCTTGTACAAGTACTCGTTCACGAAATGGTACTGGGAACTTTTTTTGCAATTGATGTCCTTTTCGCCGCTTGGTGGCATGCAGATCAGATGGACCTTGCAGAAGAGTCACGTTTTTAATAGACATTTTTTATGGGTGTCGTCTTTCGAAACGTACCTGATGGAAAGTGAATCCTTCAGGGCAAATCCACGAATGCCTGGCATTGTCGTGACAGTAGTGGAAGACTTCGCAGTTGAGTTCTTCATCGGCGTAATACCCGGTTTGTTTTTCTACGCAGTCGAATTTGCTTTGGGGCAGGAGCAAGCTGAGACGATCGGGCTCGTCTTTTTCTTCTTCTAACTCTTCGACTAGATCACCAGGCTTCGAGAAATCAACAGAAATGTAGAATTATTTGAGGGTTAGTTATTTTGGACAAGGATCATTTGGATTCATAAATTCATATAATCTTACCTGATTCGGCCCTAATTGGGACTGTCCACGCAAAGGCCCACGTTGTTGGTTACCCCTCAAGCCTTGAGATGGTTTGCGATAAGCAGCCTGAAACAATTTCCATCATTTCACTTAATCATACTTAAAAACAGTCTGATACTTGGAGTTAGCTGAATCGGATCGAGATAACAAAGTCATACATCAGGAAATTCGACTAATTCTAGTTATTGGGATCTGAATTTCTAACTCGCAGAGTGAAAGTAGAGATTACCTGATTTCCTGGTGTTCTATAAATAGGAGTCGGCGATGGTGTTGGCGTTACCGCGTTATCTTCGTAGCTGTTGTCGCGATAACCTTGAGATTCGGAGTAATCCGAAGAGTATAGAGATTTTCCAGGGAAAGATACGGATCCCCTTGCTTCGAGAGTGTCGTAAGGACTTTGAGCTGTGACCGCTGCTGCGCACAATACCAGGCAAACCCGGTACATTTTGAGAATCTGCGATTATGTTAACAGAAAATATTTGGTAAAACTAAATTTCATTTCAGCGTGCCTCGAGACCTCGAAGTGAAATCATTTGGATTCCAGGGATGCGAAAGTGTTTGGAAGCAGTTTTCCTTTGCAAACGCCCAAAAGGACCCAAATAATCGTCTTTAGCAGTCGCTGAAGGAAAAAAGTCAAAAGTTTCATTGTGAAGTGTATAGAACTGTTTCAATTGTGCCAAAACGTCGGTAAGTACGACGAATGGAGCTAGAACTGTTCACCGAGAATTTGGACGCTAAGAAAATGCGATAAGAATCAGCGTGGATTCGAGAGGTTGGTCAAGATATTGTTTGAAGGCAACAATGAATATTAGGTGCTTTAAGAGGATAATGATCAAAAACATCGAAGTCGCCTGTTCGAGATGTACATGCCTGGTCTTGATTATCGATATGTATCGATTGTTTTTCATAGACGCACTTATGAAAAACAATCGATACATGTATCGACAGTCAAAACCAGGCATATCTTTCACTGCAAACGAGAAAATATAGACCGTATTCAAACTCACGTGCGTTGAATCAAAAGGTTCAAATATTTAATAGACTCTGTTCGACGACGGTGATTTTGAATACTTGGCGTATGCGAAGTATTTAGAGTCACCGTCGTCGAAAACAGTGTATTCAATATTCGAACATTCTGATTCAACGCACGTGAGTTTAAATACGGTCTATATTTTCTTGTTTGCAGTGCTCCCATACTGTACATGTTCCATTAATGACTTTGCCGATCGATACATCGAAATATATAGATACATATCAATTACGTGAGATACAGAATCGATATATCGATAGGTGAAGGCTTTAATGAAACACTGCACACAGGTTTTTAAGAGGCTAATGGACATTTCTTCGATAATGAAGAAGAAATGGAAACGATCGCGCATGAAAATACGAAATTTTCAAAGTCAGCGTGACCTTACATGAACGAGAAATCACGCGAAAAATAGGTTAACGAGCGCGGGATAAGTGGGCCCAGGGTATTCCTTCGAAACTCTCTCCCGTAAAAGTGCCTGCCTTACGATGAGCACTCAAGAAAGTCAATTCTTCATCGTCGCGATGCGCTATGCGCGTCAACCTAGAACTTGCCGGTATCGTACGGTGAAATTTGACAGTTTCGCACGTGGAAAAACGTTCGAGTCACGCTAATCATTTTCTTCGCGTGCCTATTACGAGATTTGTGTACATGTATACGATGGAAAGTACGTTATACTTTCTCGGACGCGGATTATAAAATCCAATGATTTCCAATTTTCGCCGCATCGAGCGACCGTTTTTTTTTTCACGTGGATCAGGCAAAGAATAAATATTGCGGGGAGAAAATCGAGGAAACGTTCGTTGGATGAATACGAAATGAAACGTAGCCAAAAGAAACCGATCACGTAATTGGCCGACGTTTTCGGAAAAAAATATCGAAAGTCGGAGAAGAAAACAATCGATTGTTGTTCCGCAACGTATTCAATTACGATCGCGAAACTCTCTAAAATCAGAATCGGCTGAAATTTAATTATCGGACAATGAAGATCGTTCGATCGATGGATCGAGGCTTTGTTTGGGTTTTGATTGATGATTTGGGACTGACCTTTAAGTTATGCGGTATTGCGAGTTTTGAGCAAACATTAATTTTCAATTCGTTCGCAATCGACGGATTGGAAATAATGTTGGGTACACTTTGGCTCGTCGGGTACACATTTTAATTCGACGAACTACGTAGAAGATTGTTTATTTATATTTTTGTAATTGGTTTCTCGGACCCTTAGATGCGTTTTCTCTTCTATGAACGAGACGGAGTTACGTAAAACGTTTTTTGTTGGAAGTTCAAAGTTCAGATTGTGCATCGTGTAGAAAACCGATACTTTATCGCATCACATTCATCAAACACATCTTCCCCATTCACTGAAGGCTGTTTTATTTGTACAGTATGTTCCATTAATGCCTTCACCTATCGATATATCGATTCAGTATCTCGGGTATATCTATATATATCAGATTATTCACTTATGGGCGATCGATTTATTTCGATATATCGATAGGTAAAGGCATTAATGGATTGGACACAACTTTGGATCTTGAAAAAAATAATCTTGTAACTCGCAGAATATCATTTAGATGGTTGGAGGGGGGAGGGGGGTGGGTATCAACCACCAAAAAACTCCTAAATATACGTATTGAATCTAGTCCTGGGCATGCATTTGAGAGGATTCATAAAAATTACTAAAAATGGAAAAAGGCTCCTTAATACCGTCCAAACCGCGTATTATACGCATTTTAGCTTACGTATTTTAAATACTCTCGTCAGAAATACCAGACTGGAATTTCCAGACAATTACTTCACACGGGACCCTATTTTCCAATGCAAATAACTCGGGAGGTGAAAATTAGACAGCCAACGATCAAAAATTTGCTTGAAATAATGCAACACGTAAAGGTCACGTGCGAATATACGTACGCAACGCAATAACGAACGGCAAAAAACCGGTTTCAATTATCTTGCACAATGTCGCGAACAATTTTCACGCCGTCGATATATATTCCGCATGCAAATAACGTGAAAGTAAAGCAAGTCATAAATCCGATACGCTTCGATTTCCTGCTGTTAATTATTCCCGATCGTTTCCGAAGCAGCGACAATCCCATTTTTCCGGGTTCGTCGCGCGGGGAATGTAAATTTCGGAAAAATGCCCCTTCACATTACGCGGTTCGACGACCTTAGATGTTTATCGTAATTGGACCGGATTGAAATCGGCAATTGGAATTTCATGCGCGCGGCCACTGCTTTCCGAGAAAATCTCTCGGGTGTAGAGAGTGGAATATTTAATTAATTATTGTACGTTCGAGGGGAATTAAGTAATGTCGGTAATTGTGGATCGTTAGTAATTATAGTACTGAGATTTTCATCTCGAATGTAGTTGTTTTCAACGAGAAGTTATTTTCTGGAGGAAAGTTGTAATTACGAGCGTTGAGAGGTGTAGACAATGGAAAAAACGCATTAGGTGGCGTTTTATCGCAATGAGACATCTCGTAAATTCAATTAGAAGAAACTCAAGCATTAGCTAAATCGACGTTTCACTGGGAATACAGAAATTGTCTGTAAATTGCAACTTTTTGCGATTTACGGACGTCCCCCCGAGCCGTTACACTTTTAATCGTAATTTCGAGACGATTTACGCGAAGTAATGATGGACTGTTAAATAAATCGAAGGCGCGTTTGCCGATCACGAGGAAGTGGTCTCTCATTTGGCCAGTGAAAGTGAGAGGACCGCGGCGGTGTTTAAAAAAAAGGTTGAATCTGGATCGGTCGCTGAACCACGCGCGAGGTGTAAGGGCGTGTTCATAACGCATAACGGGGCTTTTAGATCGCGATATCGAAAGCCATGTGTGTGGCCGTAAAATGACTTTCCAGCGGGCACCAGCGCTTCGGACGCTGCGCGCGGGGACCTAATGATTTCTCTTTCAACTACCGTTTAGGCTCCCGAATACACTTTCTCCGGCCACTTTTTTTCGCGCTGCGATATCGAACTGCCATCGGTTTCACGAATTATTCGGCGAGACTTCTTTGATGATTTGAGATTGTTTTGAAACAAACCAGGCTTGTACGTAAGTCATTACCAAGCAGAATGGAATGTCGTGTTTCCAAGTTTGTGAATTTTTGATAGATTTCTGAGGAGATATATCAGTATTATCATTCTTACGAGTCCAAAATCGACAAATATTGATTAGGAAACGTTATAGACTTTATATACCAGTGAGAAAAGTGAAAACTTTTCTCCCTTAAGTCGAAATCGAAGTCGAAGGCTTTTCTTACAAATTGTTTTCTTCTGTATCGACTTCGATATCGATATACTTCGACTTTCAACTTTCTTTTCAACTTCGATCGACTTCGATTTCAATACATCGACTTCAACTTTTAACTTCATGAACAAGTTTGATCGACTTTTATTTCGACTTCGTTCGATTTCGACTTTCAACTTTCTCATCAACTTTGATTGACTCCGACTTCAACCGATCGACTTCAACCTCCAACTTTCTTATCAACTCCAATCGACTTTGACTTCGGTTGACTTCGACTTCGACCAATTTCGACTTCAAGTTTCAACTTTATTAACAACTTCGAACGATTTTGACTTCGATTTCGACTTCGATCGATCGACTTCGACTTTCAACTTTCTTATCAACTCCGATCGACTTTGACTTCCATCAACTTTGTCTTCGACCGAGTTTGACTTCGACTTTCGACTTTATTAACAACTTCGATCTACTTCGATTTCGACTTCGATCGATCGACTTCAACTTTCCATTTTCTTATCAACTCCGATCGACTTCGACTTTGATAAACTTAGATTTCGACTTTCAACTTTAATCACAACTTCGATCGACTTTTACTTCGATCTACTCCGATTTCGACTTCGATCGACCGACTTCGACTTTCAACTTTCTTATCAACTTTGACCGACTTCGATCGATAGACTTCGACTTTCAACTTTATGATTAATTTTGGTCGACTTTAACTCCGATTGACTTTGAGTTCGACTGTATTACCAACTATTTTCCTTAGTATCGACTTCGATTTTGCTTAGTATCGACTTCGATCGTCTTCGACTCCGATCGATAGACTTCGACTTTTAACTTTCTTATCAACTTCGATCTACTTTGACTTCAATTGACTTCGACTTCGATTTTCTAATCAATTCTTTTCCTTAATATCGACTTCGACTTCGATCTACTTCGATTTCAACTTCGATCGATCGACTTCGACTTTCAACTTTCTCATCAACTGTGATCGACTTCGACTTCGATTGGTAGACTTCGACTTTCAACTTTCTTATAAATTTCGATCGATTCCGACTTCGACTTCGATTGGTCGACTTCTGCTTGCAACTTTCTTATCAACTTCGATCGACTTCGACTTTCAACTTTTTCATCAACTCTTTTACTCAGGATCGACTTCGACTTCGATCTACTTCGACTTAAACTTAGACTGTGATTTCGAAAGAAAGTCGAAGGTTTTTCTTATCAACTCTTTTCCTCAGGATCGAAACTATTGATCTTGTCTCAAGAGCCTTAACTTCCCTTTCAGGGTTGAAAGTCTAAGTCAAGTTGGTACAATCACTTCTTAGAGGGATAAAGTTGAAACTTTCATACCTAGGAGGAGAATCATTAAGAATAGCCCTCGTTTTCTATATAACCCTAAGACATACTCGACTGACGATCTGATATTTAAAACACTTTGTTCAGTCGATATCGACAAAAATTTTTTTCGAGCCTATATAGAATTTAGCTGGTTGAATATGTTCATATATTAATTACATATTATGTGGGTCAGGATTCAACTGACGAATCTTTCGATTTGATTATAATTCAATCGATTAATTCGACAAATTCAATATGTAAATTCAAGTGATTGAATTTTTCACTTTGACTGATTAAAAACGTCGATTGAGTTAGTTTGATACGTCGATTCAACTGATTTAGTATGTCGATTTGATCAATTCAATCAATCGATTCAATCTGTCCATTCAACTTATTCAGTACATCGATTTGACTATCTCGATCACTAATTCAACAAATTCAATACATGAATTCGACTGATCCAATCCATCAGATTTAACAAACAGTCTGTCAAATTCAATAGTCGACCGTCTCAAACAACAATCGCTGGTCAGGGAATTGAATTTCCAAAAAATACCATCAGCAGCCTCTCTTCGGTTCGGTACTTTAGAAAAATCGTGATTTGCCGAATAAAACCGCGGAGATATAATTTTTCACAAAGGCTAACGAACGCACCCGCGGCGATAATTGGACGCGGCCAATTGCGGTATCTTGCGGCCAATCTGACGACATCGCGGCCGGTTTGCCCGTAATACGCGAAGAACCGGGCGAGAAAAGCGACATTGCGCAATGAGAAAAAGAGATAGTTGTCCTTATATACGACACGTGTAACGAGCCGGGAATGCTAAAACGCCCCTATGAGGATTTCTATGACTCGAATGTAGATCGAACGGCCGAATAGCTCGTAAACCTGTTTTTCCCCCCTTTTCATTCGCTCTTTTATGGGCCTTTTATTCGCGAGAAACTGAATTCAATGACCGGAAAAACGATACTCCCAAGCTAGTTTTTCGCGTCCCGTTCGTTGCATCACGATCGAGAATCGGTATACTCCCACGTTGCACTTCGGGGCACTTTTTGAGGTTAGGTTTCACTTTTTTGGTTTTTGGAATGTCTCTGGTTTTTACCTGGCGGATGAAAAGTGGCGGCGGCAGTGATTTTTGGACGGGGAAACTGTGTGTTAAGGCACGGTGCACGCGCGCGGACTTTATCTTGGGCAGTTGGTACGACACTCACTTATATAGCTTGCTGAAAGTTTCCTCCACCGAACACCACCGGACCCTTGCGGGCTTCGAGGTGGGAGAGGTGGTGGGGCCCGAATTCGCGTTTTTCTTTTGTATTTGTGATTAGTTGCTGTTTTTGGATTGTTTATGGAATTTTTTTTCTGTAGAAGAGAATTGTTTTGTTGTTTGATGCAGTTTTTTTAGACAAAGAAAGGTTGGGGTATGTTTTAGAGGATTTTGGGAATTTCTGTGCATTTTTTTTGAGGATTCTGATGTTTGGGTATCTTTTTCGTAATTTTTTAGAATGTTTTGTGATTCTTGGAGATTATCGTGTTTTTTTAGTTTTTGATATTTTCGAGAATTTTTTTGAAAAGCGTTCGGAATAGTTTTCGATTTTTGAGGGTTCTTGGAAGTTTTTGACATTTTTTTTTTTTTTTTTTTTTGAAATTTCGTTACTGAATTCGTAAAGGTTAGAAAATTTTGTATAAAATTGTCGGAAATATTGGAGAAATTTTTAAACTAACCGACGATTATTGAAGTTTTCTTGACAGTTTTCTGTAAATTTGACAATTTCTTTGGCGAGTGACATTGATTTTTGGATATTTTCGTTAATTCGAATTTAACTCGAATTAATTTTTTTTCGAATTAAATGAATTTGATTAAGTGAATAGAACCGAAAATACAGATTTTAGAGAGTTCTTGATGATTTTTAAAAACTTCCCAAATTCACTGAGCGTTCTGAAGATCTGTCGAATTTGCGAAATTTCACAACTTTTTGGAAATTTGAAGGTCTAATTCGGAATTTTTTTATTTAAAAAAAAAAATTTCGGAATTCTTCAAATTTTTCGAATGTTGACGTGAATTTCCCATAAAATAAAAAAAATTATTCAGAACTCTGATGAATCTGTCTTTTTGAATCGATTCAATCGATTGAAAATGATAAATTTTTGAGAGTTATCAATAATTTGGAAAAACCTTCCAAATTCACTGAACGTTTAGAAAATTTATCAAATTTGCGAAATTTCACATGATTTTAGAAATTTCGCGACTTGAGTCACAATTTTTCGATGTTTTCAGGTATCATTCGGAATTTCTTCAATTTTTTAATTGTTTACGTAAATTTCTTGTAAATTTAAGTGATACATATATAATCAATATTTTCGAAGATTTTCGAATATTTAGAAATTTTAAAAATATATAACAAAAATTTCACAGACTCATCGAATGATAAATCATCGAAACTTTCAGAGAATTCACGATTTTTCGAAAATTCGATAACTTCTGCAAATTTCCATTATAAATACGAAAACAAAAATGAATGCTCATAAAAATATTAAATTTGCATTATCACATTAAATTGAAAAATATTTATAGTCAATGTACTACATAATATGAAATATACATGATTTCAATTTATTTATAAAATTTGATATGTATTCAATTTTTCAACTACAATTACTGAATTTAATCAGTCGTCAAAAAAAATCTACGTAATTCGAAATCACACACTGCAGAACTTTTTCAACCATTCATGAACACACTTTCACAGGGAATTCGATACCGAACCTTCAATCCGCCGTTAAACTCGATAAAAACGCATGACTTATCCCCCCGATCGCGATAGGAAACAAAAATAAACGCATTTTTCCGACCGAGAAAAAAATGCGTCTGAATATTATCATTACCCCGAATCGAACAATAAATATTACACTTCATAGTTCGACGCGGCCTTTTTTTATCGTTCGGCCGCGGCCGCGCCGTTAAATAATTTTATTGAATGCGGATATGTGCTCGACTCGCGCTTTTGTGGGAGGCGAAACACATTATTTTGCCAGTAAATGTAAATTGAAATGTCACGTTACGAAAGTGAGAAAAATGCACTTTTTCTATTTTCTTCGGGAATTTCCAACGCGTAGCGGGCACAAATCTATCATTTCTTATATTTTTCGTACTTGAAAAAAACGAAATTTTTCGTACTTTGAATTTACCAAAAATACTTAATTTTTCGTGTTTCTGAAAAATACGAAATTTTTCATATTTTTGAAAAATACAACATTTTTCGTATTTTTTCGGGACATTGACGTAACCTAATCCAAAATGTATCATAAATCTAAATTTAATTTGGGACGAAAATTGACGAGAATTAATTAGTTCGTGACGGAAAAACAGTGTAATTTCATCAGAAAGGAATTTGTTGACTCGAAAATAATCAGTTCCATTCGTGAACGAATTCTTCATCACTCTCGTTACGCTCGATCGCGGTCTTGCGTCACCGATGAATACCACAATCCGAGAAAAGAGTCTTTCTCTAACTCGGGCATTATTCCCGAACTCGTTTCCAACATTATGTAAAAAGCACTTATTTTTCACCAAGTAATGAGAAAAAACAGGACCCGGGTTCCGAACTTGTTTCCTCTATAACTTTTTTAAATAATTCGAAAGTAGGAATTAATGTCGACTTTTCTAAAAAAGAACAGGAACTTGCCCATACGAGTTTTCGTATTTTCAATGTCTCCGAAACGACCCAATCGAACCAGAAATTTCATTATTTCACGTATATCGCGATTTTCCATCGAATAATTCTCATGTTTGTTTCAATAATATGTTCAAAAGAGCCTCCTCTGTCAAAAATGAAGACTTTCTCCCCCTTTTCCTTTAAGAAAAATAATCGTCGTTGTTCAACACAATTATTGCCCAATAAACACTCGGCCATAATGATATGAATTTCGAGCGTGCAACTCGAAAAAAATCGGCACGTAAAAACATCGCGTACATGCAATTACGAGTCTCCGCAGAAACAATGTGAACGAAATTTCGACTGGCGCTTTCATGGACGAAACGCCGGTGAAAACAATGACCTTATCGTGCAAACGAAAGAAAGTCCGATCCGATTCCATAAATTTCAATGAATTACTCGCATTCAGGGCGGAGTATGATGTTCTGTCAGAATTCAGAGAGTGTGATACTCGTGAATCCGAAAGTTGCCGATCTTATCCCATCGGTACTTTAAGTACTCTCGATTATCACGTTATTAGATTTCGCAACGCTCGCAAAACAAAACGATATTTCCTTAGGTAATCGTCATTATCGATCATTAAACCGGCGCAAAAATAGCAAATGAATCAATTATCGATCGTTTGTCGAGCCGCGAGTTGATTGTCGATTACGGGTACTGCGAAGGCACGGAAAACATTAATTGACGACCCAAATCGAATCGGCGTGAGATTGGATGATTCCTTGCGAAAATCCGAAAGGAAAGTTCCTTTGTCATTTTTCTTACAATTCGAAAGTTGCCGAGTTATTGACGGACGAAGTTGAGTAAGCGTTGACGTTTGGGACGCTACCGCGTCGAGCGCTGACGTCAGCGTTGGAAATTTTTTTTCGTTCTTTCGTAACTCGATTTTTCGATACAAGCCCACTTCGATATGTATCGATACATGGAATAGTGCATTCGATTGCGCTCGATATATTTTTTTCGATTTGTTGACATTTCACGGCGTTTCTTTCCTCTACTCGAAATTTACGTTTTCTTCGTACTCTTTGTGGTTAGAGCCTATAAAGCTCAAAAATCTGAGCATTCGAGGGATTTTTTCCGAATTCACCGGTACATGGAATGCTAACAGTCGAGGGTCTGACCGATCGCGATTTTGCAAACGTTAAATGATGGGTAGACGAGTCGACGAACCCGGGGTAATTACATGTGTTGTTGATGGAGGGCGTTGCCACAATTGTGAATACATTAGGCCACGCACCGGCTCAAGAAAAACACTTTCACCCGGCTCATTGCTCGCCGAAGAGAAAGTGCCCGCAAATCGAGCTGATCGCACGAAATTGCGATCGAGAGGAAAGACACGAGTGCAGCTTATAGTCACGTTCAAGGATCTTCAAGGCCATTTGCAATCACTGTCTCGTGTCTCTTTTTTTGCGAAGAATACGAAAAAGGTTCGTATTTCTGACATAACATTTCACGAAGGATAGGAGATGCTGAAAAGGTTGGAAAAATGAGTGATTGGGAAGCTTTTTAGACACCATGCGGATTTCGAGGTTAGGATGTGAGAGTACAGTCGGTTTTAGCGAAAAAGGCACGAAAGTAGATTTTCGTTTCACTTTGGAACGAAAATTTATTACACTATCATGTGGGATATGGTGGAAAATGATAATGATTTCGTGCCTTCGAGTCATGATCGAATTAAGGGACGTCGAGTGTTGAAGATTGATAGAGATCTCTATTTCACGGATGAACGAGAACCGCTTAAGGGATGAATTTCATTAATTTTCTTGTGGCGTGATATTTAGTAGAGCGTGCGATGAGCGTGTTACATGCTTTCGCTCTCATTTTACTTGAGTTTCTTTAAAGTTTTCTACGTGACAAAAAAATATTTCATTGATTCCCTTGAACATGAGTCAAAATTTTCAGGGAGGAAATGAGGATAATTTGGGGGATTCGGAGCATCCTCCAAAAATTCGAGAGAAGTGCTTTGTGGAGGATTTGGAGCACAAGATTTTTAATCTTATTTTATCCTTTTTCAATTCTCCTTGAGCCTGCCAATCGCCAATTTTAGCAATTTGGAGGATATATGATCCTCCAAATTATCCTTCGAAAATGCTTCAAGTCCTGTTTTTTAACAATGCTCTAAATACTCCATCCTCCAAAAATGCTCCAAATTCTTTATCCTCTAACAATGCTCTAAATCCTTTCTTTTTCGACTGCTGCTTCATCATCTCATTCTCTCACCGACACCCCTCTCACCCCTGCTCTCACACTTTTCTGACTTTACCCTTACTATCATTAACACATAATTTATAAAATAATGATAAACTGAAAAAAGTCACAATTTAACATCTAAAAATCTCCGAGTTTGTATTCCGGTAGAAATTATTATTACAGAACACTGAACAGTGTATTAATGTAGAATTGCAAAATTTGTAGAAGTACAAATTTTCATACTCCTGTAATTATTACAAAGTTTACGAATATGTGTTATCATTTTGCGATCCCCCTTGATTAAAAAAATCATAATTCATATTCCTATGAATCCCCATCAATTCCCGAAAACTCCTCTTATTCACCAAAAAATCCCATGAACCCCCCAGGAATACGTTATCTAAAAATTTAACTCTATATTCGAATAATTACAATAAAGTTTCGTTAAAAATTTTTTCAAAGATATTAGAAATAGAGTTATATTACATACTCTCTCTATATTTTATAAAAAAACTATGTCGCCGCTGCTGCCAAAAAATTAGTCCACTGTTCTAACCTAACCTAACCTGACCTGAGGTTAGGTTCAACCGTTGTTGCTCTGGCGGGATGTGACAGATCTACTTTCGTCCTCGCTCGAGCGGACCGTGACAAATCGACCTGCGCCCTCACCTTGGTGCCTGCGACGAATCCACTTCCATTCTCGCTCGAGCGGCCCGTGACAGATCTCAAGTATCCCCCATTCTTGGTTTTTATTTTATGACATAAAATCTCTTGAATTACTGAAAAGTCATTATGGTCCTCGCTCGGGTGGACCGCGACGAGTCCGAAGTACCTTAATTACCAAATCTGAAGTTTTTTAACTTAGATTCGATATATAAATTGACGAACAAAACTGTTTGCTCAAGTGTGTACCGAACCCAAAAATGGTTTTTTATCAGTTCCTAAAGTGCGTTCCTAACCTACAAGTGCTTTCCTCTATAAAATGCTAGAGTGCGTACCTAACTTAAAATTTACTTATTTTTATGCTTTGATAAAGGTCACACCGTACTTGATATCGACTTACTCGATTCTTTACTATTTCATTACATATTCGATTTTTTTTACAGTTAAATCAAAAGTCAAATTGACCATTGGTTTTGACCTTGAAGTTCAATCACTTCAAGGTTCACAAACAATTAGTGTCACTGAAAATTTTTGACGATCCTCGTTATAAAAACCATAATTTCGTATAGTTTTTCGAAACTTTTCAAAAATCGACAAAATAGATCTCACTTTTTATTTCACTTGGCTCAACTAAGACTCACGATTATTTTCCGCGCCGTCACCAGCGCGAACATACAGATCCTATAGCACTGTGTAAAGACGCTGAACTTCGTTCGCGAGTCACTCGCATCGAACTCTCCATGTTATTTCTGCACCGACTTTTTAATTATTGAAAAGCACCTTGCCGCATCAAAGAAAAACTTATTTCCCCAAATTAATAGTTAGTGTTTTGTCCATGCAACAAAGTTAAATTGCAGGCTTCAGTTTTTATAAAGTTTGAAACATAGGGATCGATTTTTGTCCTCACTGCTCGGCTATCGAGACAACAGTTCGCCTCCGAGACTCATGGAGATACGTTTCAGACTTCTGTTACTATATGTGATACGCATTTACTCATCTGAATACTGTCCGTACTGAATCTTTTTTTCGCGTATTAGAAAAAAATTTTACGTAAGAATTAGTCCTCTTAAGAGTGTACACGTCAACAAACTTTTATTGATAGAGAAATACGTTGAATATTGCGCACTAGAGACATGATCAGGTAACACGGACACAAATCCAAATTCAAACTCAGAAAAGAACCATGGAAGTAGAAGAACGAACCAGTAAGTTCAAAAACCGTTGGTTCCTTTACGAGTTCGGTCTGAACAAACTAACAATCTGGTTAAATGGCACTTGGCCCTTGGAAAGAAGAAAAGTCTTCAACAGGTTCTGGTTGTTCTTGGCTTTATCCGTGCAGGTAACAACATCGAATCATCCACCAAAATGACAGAATAATTTAAGTTCCCACTAAACAGTCATTGAGTTGCAGCTAAATCTCTTATCTACGCTCAACAGACGTCAGCCGCAATCGCGATGACAGTAGAACTGTTCATGAAGTGTGATAAGAACGACATGATAATAGATTTCATTTTTTATGATTTTCTATCCATCGTAAGTCTCGTGAAAACGTCGGCATGTGGATGCAACCGTGGGAAATTGTACTACAATTACTCGTCAGCCGCTGACGACTGGACGTACGTTAAAAGTCCGGGAGTGGTGAAAGTTATGAAAAAGTATGCTACCCTGTCGCGGATGATATACTTCGTGCAAATACTGAACCTCACGGTTGCCTTCTTGACCCTCACAACGAGTCCTGTCTTGCAAAAATTCACGAATGGTGCTCAAGAAAATATTTTGCCGTTCAGAACAGTTTGTACCTTTCATGACGTTCGAGGGCGGATGTACGTTCCGATCTACGTCTTCCAGGTGCTTCAGGTAACCGAAAAAACCGATTGGAATGGACGTTTTGTTGCTGATCACTGTCTACATTTTCATCCAGATTTATTATCTGTCTGCGTGCAATGTGCCGCATGACGTCTTTTTCATAGGTTTCATCCTACACATCTGTGGACAATTCGAGATACTGGAAAAAGATTTAGAAAACTGTTGCGGGGATGACGAGCGGAGAAACTATTCGAGGTTGAAAAGTCTGGTCAATAGGCATCGGCATCTCGTGAAACTGACCAAAAATGTGGACGGTGTTTTCGTCGGAATGCTTTTGGTTCAGTTCGCGGAAAGTGGAATCACTCTCATCGTACTCGGTAAGTTTAATACACGGAAGTGTACGAGATTCCTGATTTTTCCCGAATGTTCCAGGCATCCAGTTACTAGTTTCCATGAACGTGATGAATGTGGCCCTTATGACTAAGGACGCTCAATACATAGTTATAACGATAACGCAATTATTTTTGTATTGCTGGGTGGGCGATTACTTGGAATATAATTCCAGTAAGATGATGAACGCGCTTTATACTAGTAAATGGTACGGCGTGGAGCCGCAATTTTCCAAGATTATACGTTTTGCGATGATGGAAGTCAATCGACCTGCTCGATTGAAGGCTGGAAAAGTGTTTAATGTGAACTATTCCACGTTTATGACCCTTTTAAGGAAAATCGTTTCTATATTTTCAGTATTCCGTGTAATGTTCATCCAATGACGGAATAAGTCCGTAAAGTAACTTCACGATTCGAAATATATATGTGAGGTTATCAAGTTGATAAAAAAAGATAAGAAACCTTTTTTCTGAGGAAAGACATTCAGTTATGTAATAACGTGATACTCAGTTACTATTATTCAACAAGATAATTATGCAGCTTCATTTCAGTTATTCAATATACGGTATATACCTATTACATATAAAGACAAAATAATAAAGTTTTCTTGACATTTATCATTCCCATTTATTCATAATACTCCAAATACAGGCGACATGAAACATACAACACATGAAAACTTATGAACTAATCAACATCAAGCCTCTAATGGATGTAAGTCTTGTAAGCGACAGGGCCAGGAGCATAAGCAGCAGCGGCTACTGGAACAGCTTTGACCGCCGCTTCTTTACGAACGACGGCGTTGAACCCATTGAGATCATCGGCCGTGTAATCAACGATCCTGCGGGTCCCATCAGCCTCGACCAAGGAGAAGCTCCCGCGTACCAGGTCACCGTCCCGGGTTTCTTGGTGTTGTTTGTTGTCACCGGTGAGACCGTCTTGCACGTCGTAGCTGTACGAGTATTGAGGGTGCGGGTCGTAGTTGGGGTCTAGTTCCTTGGCTATCACCGCGGCTTTCGCCACTGGCGCTGCATGAGCGAGTACAGGGGCAGGACCCGCCGCATAACCTATGAGACCGGGTTGCGGCGCATGCGCGAACCCTGCAGGAGCGGCAGCGTAGGCTAGAGGAGCCGGTGCTGGGACGAAGCCGGCGTTCACCGCTGCCAAAGTGCTGACGAGGATCACGATCTGGGAACGAATTGAACGATTGTAAAAGAATTACAAGTGTACAGATATTGGTACATTTTTATACACTATTGTGTGTTGTTTAAGTGTTTTGAACAGCCCCTGCTCCCTTGAGCTTAAGTTATTAATGTGTTTGGTTTTACAGTATCGCTTAGTGGTTGAAGGTGCTGACGAGGATCACGATCTGGGGATGAAGACAGGTTTTGAATGACGAGGTCGAGTCAAGGTAATAAGTATGGCTTTTTCAAGAATATTATTATCAATACCCAGTGGTAAAGCGTTACTTTCTACCATTATAGGGCTGGCGGAAGAGGTGGGTTAATTCTAAAATACCATCTACATCTTCAGTACCTTTTATACAAGTTTATGTACCACCTGTATATTAGGACCCTCAGAAAAAAGACAAAAAACTAGGAGTGCAAGGATGTAGTGTGGTGTAATTTAAGCGAATGTAACGTAATTTAATTTAATTAAATTTAATGGAAGAGGCCCAAAAGCCCAGTGAGGGCATGGTGTAATGGAAATAAATAATAAATATAGTAGAACCCTCAGCATTGAGGGAACGAGTTAGATGAATGAATGACATTGTTAACGTGTCAGCGATTTGTTCACGAGTAATATTACTTACTTTGGATGCCATGTTGCTGTGGTCGAAGAATAAACGGCGATCGAATGATGCTGATTTGGGGGCCGAAATCGCCTTTTATACGAAAGCATGACAATCGCAAATCTCTCTGCCACTCCACCAGAGGCGAGTTTGGCATCCTGGGATTAATCCTTGCCCTCGGCTTATGCAATAGCTCACTTTTGGGCAACGACCACGCCCTGAATTTTCGGCACGTCGGGATCCCAGTCACCTGCGATCCACTTTTACGCGCCACGCAATACCCTTGATTATCCCTCGCTCGTTGCGTCACTTTCACTTACTTCTTGTACCTTAATTCCGTGCTTTTCTTCTTTTTGGGGAGAATTTCGCAAGGTTTTTCGACTTCGTTTGTTCGGGCATTTTGATAGCTGCATTGAAAGGTGCGGTTTGGGTGTAATGCATTTCTGGGCATCGTGAGTGGTGCTTTTGTTTGGGTCGGGAAATATGTCGAGGTTGATTTTGGAGAGGAAAAAATAAATTACTAGCAGTTTTGGAATTTGGGAAAAGTATTGGATTTTTACAATTTT
Source organism: Platygaster equestris (assembly GCA_030522785.1). Classification (NCBI taxonomy): domain Eukaryota; kingdom Metazoa; phylum Arthropoda; class Insecta; order Hymenoptera; family Platygastridae; genus Platygaster; species Platygaster equestris. The sequence continues at coordinate 26,880 of JAPYZK010000468.1, forward strand.
ATTGTGTACTGTGTATGAAAACGCAAAAAATGACGTAATAAAAATACATGTTTTATACCGAAGAATTATTTTCGAGCATTTCTGAGAATTTTTGCAAATTTTCTCAGATTTTTGAAGACTCTATGGATTTTGATCGAAAAATGAGTAAAATTCAAGCTTTTTGAGAATTTGTGCGAATTAATAGAAATTTCGACTTTTTTGCAAAATATTTCGAAAAGTAGAGAGAACTTGACATAATTTTGGAAAATTGAAATTTTTGGAAATTAAAGATGACTTCAGAAAATCGTCGAGTTTTAATTAGATTAAACTTTTTTCTGGAAATTTTCGATTGTTTTGATCTAATACGCGAAATTTATAATTTTGAAGAATTTCAGGAAATTTCTTGCAATTTTGAACAATGAATGTTTGTGAAAATGTGTGGACATTTTCACGTATATTGTTGGAGATTTTTCACTTTTTATTCATTTCAAGATATATTTTCGAAATTTAAGAAATTTTTAGCGTTTTTGGAAATCATCAAGAATTACGAAACGTTTCTGACAGACTCGAAAAATCAATCAACAAATCCACGAAGTTTTCATATTTCCGGAAATTCACGATAACTTTCAGGAATCTTCAATAGTTTAGTCTATTTTGTGAAATCAAGGATTTTCTGAAATTTCAACTGATTATGCAGAATTTACGAGAATTTACATGCATTTGTAGAAATACTTGAAACCCTGACAGCATCGGAAAAACCGTAGAAAACATATAGTTGATTTTTTACGGTTTTTTGGAAAATCGATCTCAGGAACGTCTGAATTACGAAAAATTGAGCTGAAATAAACCGGGAAAAGCCGAAATCTGGAATTTCCAAAAATCGCAAAATTTTACCAAATTTGTAAATTTTTTCAGGATTTTAAAAAAATTTGAAGTTTTTCGAAATGTTCATAAATTTCAATTTTTCCCAATTTTTCAATATTACAGAATTTTTGTGTAAGTTTCGAATGTTTCGAAATTAATGAATATACCAAATTTTTCATATTTTCGAAAAACTTATAATTTTTCGAAACTTTACAACATGCATTTCTGAAATTCTTACGATTATTTGCAACACTTCTCGAATCCTTAGAATTTTCATATTTCTCAAATATTATAAAAAGTTACCGATTTTACAGATTCTTGAACTTCTCAATTTTTTTGAAACTCCCAAATTTTTGATGATTTCTAATTTTTCCACCTTAATTTTTATTTGAAAGTCTTTACTTGGTTTCCCCGATTTTTCTATTGTATTTTCATTGTGTTTCTCCGATTCATTGTTTGTCATTTTTATAATTCCCCAATTTTTCAATATTGAAAATTTTCGACATTTCACGAAGTGTCGACATTTTTCGTAATTTCCAATTTTTATGATGCATTTTTCAATAGCTCCGCTGATTATTGTTTTAAGAGCTACATACTACAGACTGGAATCAACTCATTTTTTGCTTCGCTCGGTTTCTTTTAACTCAATTTTTCTCACGATTCGCGCTTTTTCCAAACCGAGAAAAACCGTAAAAAACCGATCATTAGTAAAAATGAATGATAGGATTGATCTGTTAATGAAATCAATTATCGAATTGAATGACCTAGAATTCTGTCACGTTCGGTAGATTTTGATTTTTGAGTATGGTAGGTACGGTAAAACTAGAGATAATAGAAAAATGGATCGATAGTCAAGTATACTATATTCACTCACTTTTTTTACTGATTTTATATACATATGAAGGAGGGGGAGGGGGTTAAAAACGTACATAAAACGGTCTTACGTAATTTATACCCTGACAAAGTGGATGCAAATTTCTTGCAAATTTCTTAAGTATGAAAAACAGTATCTGCAGCATTTTCGCGCTATCAATCACTGATTTTTATTATTCAATATCATTTCAGGTAATATTTGATTTTAAAAAACCATCAAATACAGCTTAAATTGTCATTTTGGGAATTT
>JAPYZK010000470.1:0-67384 GCA_030522785.1 Platygaster equestris
TTCCAGAATTGTTGAAAATATTGTAATAATTTCTCTACCTTTCATACATAGGTAGGTGAAAGCCCTTGTAACACTGTGCGACAAAATTCAAGTTTGAAAAAGTTGATGAGCTCTCACTAGCAAAAATCGATAGTACATGACCCCAGAAACATATCTGCTAAAGCATTTCTAAAAGTTAGCTCTTGTTTACAAGTTATCACAAGTTATTGTTTACAATTTATTTAAAGAAAATACTGTTCGCGACGGGTGATCCAAGGGAATTCCATGTACAATCAACTTTGTCTCCCGCTAGTTAAGCAATTTACTATTAGTGCACACTATGTACTCACTTCCTGCCTGAAGTAGCATAACTGCCGGGAGGTCACTTTTTCGCCCTTGCAATCCCTGCACTGGATTTTACTTCTCATCAATTGTCGCACCATATTTTGGAGCGTAATTTCCCGACTTTCGTGTCGTTGCTGAAGAATTGTGATTTTATCTTGCAGTAATTGTGATTGTTCTGTGCTCTAATGAAAAAAAGAGAAGACACATTCATTTGACTGTAACATTATAAAATGGGGGTCAAAATAAAATTCATGAATTTTTAACAATCAGTTTTGAATAGATGACTCGAATGTACGTTTGACATTAGTTACTATGAATGACAGAATAATTAAAGTTGATGATTTTTATTATTTGCAAAACCATATTACATATGTGACGATAAAAATTATTTAAAGTCGATGGAAACTGATAGAAGACTCTAAGAATTAGTAGTAATTGTTGGGAATAAGTGAGATTTTTCAGGAATATATAAGAATTTGTGGAAAAGAATAGAAGTTGATGGCAATAGATGATAAAAAAATGATAATAAAAGTAAACAAGAATCGATAGGAATCAATAATATTTGTTGGGAATTGATGGGAGTTAAGAAGAATCGAAAATAATAAATGAGAATAAATAAGAGTTTATGCGAATCGATAGGAATTTATCGAAAACAATCGTAATTGAATCGATGGAGATTGACAGAAATCCAAGGGAATTGATAGGAATCTATGGGAATTGATGATCATAAGTAGAAATCAATATTGATGGGAAATTATGGAGATTCATGAGAATCTATGGAAATTGATGGAAATCGATGGTCATCAATAGGAAATGATGGGAATTGATAGGAATCGATAGGAATTGTTAATAATTCATGAGAATGGACAGAAATCGATGGGAATTCATGGGGAATGGTGTCAATGGGAATTGATGGAAGTCGACGGGAAATGGTGAGAGCCTATGAGAATTGATAGAAAATGACGAAAATTGATGGAAAATAGGAATTCATGGTAAATGATGGAAAACTATGGGAATTGATGGAAATCTATGAGAATTGACGGAAAACTTTCTGAATTAGCGCGAGCGGTGGGGGGAGGGGAGGGAGGCGCGTGTTTATTATAATCTAGGGAGACATGTCAATATTACTACAACAAAAAAGAACTGAAAATGTTTGGAAAAATCAAATAAATAAGATAGGTAGGTACTTCATGACCAAGTATGGTTAAATTACTTTCGAATGAGTTTTGAGGAAATATGCTTGAAAACAAATGATTATTTATAAAATAATAAACAATTCTTTGGAATAATTTCGATACAGAACGAGGGAAAAGATCTTAGGTTCGAACCAATAGAGCTCACTTCATAATAAAGCCTTTGAAACAGATGATCTCTAGTATTTCAGACCGAAGACCAGAAAGTTTCCTCGTTCCAGGTCACGCATTTCATCGAATAACTTTTTTTTTGTAGAGTGAAAGTTGTTGCTTACCGGGGTTGAGAAGTATTTGACTTTTTCACTAAGTGTCTTCACTTTGTTTTCCAAGTGATCCCTCTCAGCCCTCAGCACGATTATTTGTTCCTTATAACCCTTGAGCTTTTCGACTTGCTGCCTCAAGTGGGAAATTACAGTCAATTGAGAATTGAGCTGAGCCTGAAAATTGAATAGAAGTCCGTTAGATAACCTCAAAATTAAAGAAAAAGTCACAGTTTAGGTTCGGTGCGAGCTATAACAAGTATCCCAATTGCTGACCGAAAATGAAAAAAAAAAACACCCTTTTTTTGCCATGCGCCGCATCGGGAAGTGCTTCCCTTCCAAAAACAACCTTTTTTGTATTTTTAATTTTGTTTAGACCTACTTTTGGCTCCGGTCGCCAAACTAGACATTTACCCGCCAATTTTTTGTAACATGATTTTTCAAAAAATAATTCAATCATGTTCGACTCAAAAAACGTTATCTAGAAAGTAAACCCTTCAATTTGAGCTGTTGGCGACAGCTGTATAATCATGAGTTCGTTTTTTATAGCTGGTTGAAAGGTAGGTTGAAACCCCTCACTCTAACCCATAAAATCACCCACCTGCAACTTCATGACCTTGGAATCCGCGATTTTGGCACCATATTCTTTAAAAAGATCAGTCATTTCTCTTTCATGCTCTTCCTGGAGAAGATTCAGATCTTGCAATCGTTGGTTCCCTAAACTGACAATCTCCTTGCCCATTTTCGCAATTTCCTCTCTCATCATTTCGTTCTCTGTCATCACCTTTTTCACAGCATCCAGATCTCCATTTTCCGAAAACTGCATAGGATCGTAGAGTTTTTGCTGCGACTCCGAAAACCTCTGTCCATTGGTGAACTGTCCATTCTGGCAAACGTTCGAATTCTGATCATTAAGTTCCCCAGTTCTCGACCTCGTCATTTTCCTCTCGAACAAGTGTTTTTCTCGTTCCTTCTGGAGTCGATTATTCGTCTTCTGAAGTTCCTGAAGTTCCTTACTCAACTTCGCCAGTGTCTTGTCTTTTCCAGAAAGTTCATTTTTAAGCCCTCGAATAGTAGCGATGAGGTGTGCATCTTCTTTAGGATTTAAGGATTTGTTCACTCGAGGAATTTTTGATTCTTTTTCCACATTTTGGAGCAGAGGTTTCGTCTGAGTTCCCGCGTCCATGATAACTTTTTCCTCGCTGGATTTTGGTTCTAAAAGTTTTTCCTCGAGTTCGATGACGCGCATCGCGTGACGCTCGTTTTCTTCGTCAAGGCGCATTTGCAAAGACACAATTTTTTTCTGAGCAGCAGTATCTCTGGCGGATATCTCCATTTCGAGTGCGACGATCTTTTCCTCAAGGATTCTGATTTTATCAGCGTTGGCTTTCTCGTACTCCGCGCTCAAAGACTGGATAAGCGCGGCGTTGAAGTCGGGATGCTTGCGCTTGATGATGCGCTCCATTTCGCGTATTTGGCGGGTGAGATCGATGATTTTTTTGTTGTCCCGAATGACCTGGATGGAGACATAACAATTTTTTGAATGCAATTTAGGTGGGGTGACTGAGGGAGAGTTCGGGCACTCTGCCCCCCTCCGACTGTGTGCGACCGATTTTTTTGAAAATTACAGTGTACTTGTGTTTTGACATTAGAACAAAAAAGCGAGTTCTAAACCTTCGTTATTTCTTAGATTGGACAAACGATTGAGTGTCATTCGTTAGAGGTTATGTGAATTCACCTGAAAAATTTGTATGTCTTTCAGAAACGGGTAAATTTTGGCTGGAATAGTAATCTTGAAAGAAACGTCCCTAAAACTCAGAAAAAGAGTATACTTCGATGTCTACTAAATTTTACACGAACTCTCCCTCAAAAATTTTAACGGACAAATCTTTAACTTTTTGAAAAAATGTGCAAATTTTTATTTGCCTATGCTGAGCAATAAAATTAACTGAAACGGATGAATAAATCATTGAATTGTTTTAAAGTGACATGTGTTCTTCAAAAATTTACATAACCATGGAATATTTTTTTTATTTCAGAGGTTCAATGTCAATTTGTAAGAGAAATTTGAAAGTTGAAGTTCGGGAAATTGGGGGAAGTTTCAAAGTTTTCAAGAACTTCGAAATTTTAAGGCCTAGAAGTTTGTAATTTTGGGATTTTTGAGTTTCGAAGAATTCAGATGAATACATTTTACGATTTGGAAACTTGAAAGTTTTCGAATTTTTAAGCTCTGACGAATTTGCACCAATGAAGTTGGGGAGAATTTCACAGTTTTTAAGCTGTTAAGTTTTTCAAATTTGCGAACTTCTGAAATTGGAAAAAATTAGGAAGGTTCAAAATTTCAAAGAGTTACAAAGTTACAAAGTTTTTGAAATTTATGAAATTTTCTTAGTTCGACAGTTTAAAAGTTGTTAAGAATGTTATGACATGCAAAATTTTTCAGAAACTTCAAAGTATAAATGTTGCTAATTGTTGGAATTGTCGAAGTTCTGTAGATGTAGGGAGTTTTTAAGTTGCGAAGAACGTCGAAATTTTAAGACTTGGAAGTTTTTGAGTTTTGGGATTTTTGAGTTTCGAAGAAATCAGATGAATTTTGAGAATTCGGAAACTTGGAAGTTTTCGAATTTTCAAGCTCTGACAAATTTACATCGATGTTGCAAGTTGGAAGAATTTTGAAGTTTCAAAAAATTCGGAAGTACTGTAATATTCGAGATGTTACAAAGTTTCGAAGTTTTGGAGGTTGAAGACATTTTTTTCAGTTTTGAAATAAAATTAAAAAAAAGTCGTTGAAAATGTTACAACACTTCGAAATTCTGAAAAACTTTGAAGTCCAAAAGTTGTCAATTTTGAGAATTTTTGGAGCGGAAAATTCTTTAAAAGTTTTGTCAGAATCCAAAATGTTACTAATAACTGCACTGAAACCTTCAAAAATCATTCAAAGAGGAAGAATAGCAGCTACTGGATCAAAGTAGCTGCTCTTCCTTCTCCGTATATACATTGGAAATTCAAACGTTTCCTTATCTGAAATTCATGTACCAAAAGCATTTCCCTCACTTGATCTTTCAGCTTCTGCGACAACAGCTTTTCCCTCTCCATGTGACCCTTGGAAGTCTGCAATTTTTCTTGAAGACTCGACTCCTTGGCCCTTAACTCCAAAACCTCTTTTTCTACCGGCAAAACGCCAATTTGAAGCTTTTCATAATCCAGCTTGATCAACTTCAACTGTTCCGTCTTGGAATTCAGTTCCACCTTAAGATCCTCCATCTGCTTCCTCAGGGCCATCTCTGCAGTTGTCATCGCCTGAAGACGCGTCGTTATGAACTCATTTTTGGTACTTAATTGTTCCTTGAACATCTCCAACTCGTCCCTGAGCAAACTATTTTGCTGTCTCAAATCTTCACTTTTCTTCAAATGTTCTACATTGCCTCGACGCAGCTCCACATTTTCCTGAGTCAAGTTCTGAGTTTTCTCCTGGAGCTGTTTCACCTGATGATAAAGAAACGATATCATGTTAATAAAATCGTTTTAATGTTTAATCGATTCAACTCGAATTTATGTCATTGAAATTATGTTCTTTTCTATTACTAATTCACCTGAGTCACAAGTTTTTGCCGCTGGATAGACTCCATCGTTGGTCCCCGTTGCTTCATCTTCAACTTCTTCGCTTCCTGCACCAGCTTTCTATTCTCTTCTTCATATGACTTCAACAGCTTCTCTTGTCGTTCCAACTCATTTTCCATCATCTTCGTCGCCTTTTCCGAAACTTCCGGAACAGATTTTTTACCCCCAAAAGCTTCTTCATTAGCTTTGGCCTTCAAAACAATGTTCTGTTTCTTCAGGGAAAGCAACTCCTGTTCAAAAGACGTTCTCATACTTGCAATTTGGGCCTTATACTGTTTACTTTCTGCTTCGATTTGTTGCTTCAAAACACCATTCTTATGCTTTTCTTCATTGTACAACGTTTCCCAATCATTTTTCTTCCAAGGTTTTGGGACAATTGCTGTTTTAGGCCTTGCTGCGGGTTTGGACAGAAACTTCGTTCTCGGCAAAAGGGGAGGTTTCCATTTCACTTCGCTCTTCTTTCCTGTTTTCGATGAAACCAGCCGATCCAAACTTTGGGTCTTGTTCATTTTGCTCGTGCTCGGTTCCACGTCATCTTTTTCAGGCGCACTGAAAGATCTTTCTACCGGCATTTTCCCCACGATTTTCGGTTTCTCTTCAGGTTTTCTAGAAGCCTTCTCTTTGTGTGATCTTTCAGCAATGAGTTTCGGAATCGCATCGGCGAACAGTTCAAGTCTAGGAGTCAAGTCCACAGTATACAAATCATCTTTCGAACCGTCAATTTTCCTGGCCTCCGCGACATTTTCATCAGTCACGGGTCTTATAAAATCACCGATTTCGCTTTTTCCCGACTTTCTGGCACTCTTCTTGAACGTTTTTTTCTCCCGGCAAAAGCTTTCGTAAGAGTACGGATCGTCCATGTTCTCTTTTTCCAGAATTTCAGCTATTTCTTCTTCAGGATAACCAGGACTTTGCGCGGCTGTCTTGTTTCCAGAATTTCGTTTCAAAAAATTACTCATTGGACTTTCCAAAAGCTCGGATCTGCTTTGTACCCGAAGAAGCTTCAGAAAATGCGAAAAGTCTTCTTGCTCGAAACTCGAACTATTTGACATTCCACCTTCGATCGCTTCAGTTGATCGTTTCAGAAGATTCTGGAAGAAATCTTTGTCCACGTCAGTTATTTCTTTTTGTAAATTCTCCTTGGCTTTGAATCTGTCAACATTTCTCAATTCTTCAGTTTTCGAATGTGCTTCAATTGGATCGTCCGAATCAGAGTTGCTGGAATCCTCAGCTTTTTTCTCCGAGTCTTTGGGTATTTCGCATATAATTTCGACACTATCGTTCTTCAAGGTATTTCTTATTTTTTCAGATTCTTTGTGCATTTCAGCCTCGATTTGATGAAAAATGTCGTCTTCGAGTTTGTTGACTCTGTCGAGAGTATGTGGATCCGGTTTTTCTGGAAGAAATGTGTTGGACTTGGTTGAACTTTTGGACAGGCTGTTGGTGTTCTCGAGATAGAGCTTCCTGGCTTCTTCCAGGAGTTCTTCGACGGAACGTTCTTCTTCGCCTTGGTCGACGGTAGAATTTTCTTTTTCGGGGACGGCGCCGGGGCTTATCGCTACAGCAATTTTGCTCATTTCTTCGAGGATGCTGCCGATGTCATCATCAGTAGGATCTGATTGTAAAAAATGACTATTTTGTGGAAAAATAACAAGATTCAAGGAGCTTCCATAAATAATGTTACGATTTGGGGGGGGGGAGGGTGACAGGACATATGTGACAGTTTGTGACAGGGGGGGGAGGAGTTCTCGATAACGTGACGTCACAAGTTTTTACGATGCAAAATTTTGTGGAATTAATAATTCTACGAAATGTGCGAAAAACTTTTGAACATTCTACGAAATTCTATAAAATCTACGAATTTTACAAAAATTCCATAAAATATGAAAATTCAGTGACATTTTCTGAGATTTTGAAATGTAAACTAAGAATCTGAAAATTTTCGAAAAACGACAAGTATAATGACTAAATCCAAATTCTTGAAACTTGTAAACTGAGTAGAATTATGAAATTATGGGTATGATATTATTGTTTTTTAATCAGAATTTATAAATCTATAGCAATTTCACATTCAAAATTTTCATTTTGACACTTTAGCATTTTTGACTGTCGAGATTTCGTAATGTGAATTTATAACTTTTAAAGTTGAGAATTTGTGAATTTATAATTTTTCATGTGCAGGTTTTATATTGGAAAAATACAAAAGTTGTAAATTCGCAAGCTTCTTATGAGGATTTCTACATCTTGAAATTCTAGAAATTTTCCGAAATCAATATTTTTCTATGACGTCTTTTTTACAACTTCATATCCTCATCAATGCTTACGAAATGTAATAATTTCAGTTGAAAGTTAATTGGAATGATGTATAGACCAATTTGATTAGATATGAAAATAATCGAAAATGCGCTGAACATTTTGAGGATTTTTTGCGGTTCAGATCACAACGTAAGGATATTGAGTACTTTTTAAGTACACGCATATCATCTTTTCAATAAAAGTTTGAAGCTGAGTATTTATATTGCTTTTTGAGGATAGGAGGAGAATTTTGGGGTCGTGAGGATTTTTGAGTACTTTTTGAGCACTTTCATAATCCGCATACTACAGAAGTGATTTACTTTGAGTACACTTTCAGGACAAACGAGAACTTTGAGGATAGATTGAGTACAAAATGAGAACTTTGAGGACAGATTAAGTACAAAATTTTTCGACTTGGGTTCTCAAATTAAAAAAAAAATTGAACTCTTAACATCAGAAACAAGTAGTAGTGTGCGGGATTTCGAGTGTCCGGAAATCTCGTCATCGAGACGAGACTGGGGAAAATAAGATTTTTAACGCCAAAATATTGTTGGAACTTAAAACTTTTGAATTAAAATTCGTAAATTTACCAGTTTAAAAAACTCGGAGATTCAGAATATAAATTTATCAATTCACTTATCCCTATTCTCGAACTTTCAGCGTTTCGGAACTCGAAATTTTTATATTAAATTTTTCAAAATTTAAATTGTAAAATTTGAATGCTCGACTTGTACAAACGATTCAAAATGATAAAACAAACCATTAAAATTTACAGAAACTGTTCGATTCCTTTCTATTCGGAAAGTTCTGTAAATTCGTTCTAGCAATTGGAATCTGGAATTTGAAAGACAAAAAGAACAAAATTGTTATTGAAAATCGAAATCTTATGACGATGGTGTTCACTTACTTTCAAAATCAGACTGGTACTTCTCAAACGAAACAGACGCCAAAATATCAGATGAAGTATCATCTTTTTCTTTTTTATCCGACGGGCTTTTTTGTCGAGTCTACAAAAACAAGACAAAAAAAGTTTGTACAATGTTCTTGCACAACAATAGTGGCGGCTCTAGGATTCAATTTTTTTTAAGGAAAAATTGATTTGGACCCAAATTACTCGTACTTTGCAGGACACTTCTTTCTCCAAAAACTCTCTCACAGATGAGGTCACTTCAGGAGAATTGTTGAACAAGTGCTTCTGATTTTGTTGTGACGTTTCTGTAGATTGCATGTTCAACTGAGACGCTGGTTTCCGAATCCACCACATATCATTAGTTATTTCTTTCACAGAGTCATTGTTCATAGCAGGTTTGACGTTGTTTTTGGATGGAAGGTGTTCTCCGAGGCTTAAACTCATCGATGTCTCCAAAGCATTGTCCTCCGATGTCTACATTTTTTATGAAATGAAATTATATCAAACTTCAATTTTTGGATGTTGAAAACATGAGCTTGTGAAATGGAATAAAATTTTTTTTCCATAAACATGAGCTTGTGAAACGAAATAAAAGTTTTTTTCCATAAAAGGGTCGTGCACAAATTACTAAGCTAGCTTCGAAACTTGAAATAATTAACTTTCCGTAATTTCCAAATGCGAGAAAGAAGAAGAGGAAAAATATGATGAAAATTTTCAGCCAAGAAAAGTACTGAGAGAGAAAGATGAAATTGAAGACAGCTTTAAGAAACGAATTGCATTTTTTTTTAATCCAAAAAATCAAATACTTATAACTCAAAATTTAAACCAATTTTGCATAAACCATGGAAGTCAATTATTCAAAATTCAGATGGATCCAAACTGCAGAAATAAAGTAAATCAATAAATACTTAAAAATGTTGAAGTTCATAGAAATAATAAATATTATGCAGCTTTCAATGCTTGAAATTTCGAAAATCAAGATTTTGCAACGTTTTGTAATTTCTTCATCTTGTCAAATTTTGACATTGATGGAAAAAGCATATTTGAAAATTCTACAAATTCAGACATACCGAATTTAAAAAAAAATTTTCATTCCTCAATGTCCACTGTCACTGATGTTGATTTTGAAATGTAGTTTTTAAGGATGAATTCAAACAGAGTCAAATCAATTCCAATCATCCAAGTTTTCGAAAACATGTAACGACATCTCAATCAATATAGTACAGTCAAAAATTTACATGTACAGTAATTTTAATAATTCAAATCAAATAAGGATCACTGAAAAAATATTGATTCTTCAAGAATGACAAAAAACTCACATCCTCTTCATTACAATTTTTCCCGTTTTCACGAGACATGTTATCCAATTTTCGTTTCACCCAGGATATCACGAAAAAACAATCATTTTTCACTTCCTCAGCGTCGTTTACTTAGTTGTCATCAGTTGTCATGTTTACTATGTTTTGCAAATCGCTAATGAAATGATTGACAATGATTGACAACTCGATCGACATGCCGTCAGAAAATGATCGGTTATGTAGAAATCCGGGTAAGATTTTTTATGCTATTAAGCATTATCAACTGTGGGTAATGCCAGCGAGTCGGAGAATACACCGGAAGTCACTCTTCCGCACGAGGTTGTGGCAGATCCTGTTTTAGTAGCGCACGAACCGTACATCCGTTGTAGCGCACAAATGAGAACTGATGAGCACAAGTAATATCCAGTAATGTCTGGTATCTATTGCGATATTTGCGATTTTTATTTTGACAATTGTCATGGGTCAGTTTCATGTATCAAATTGACGTGTTTTACATGTAATCATTACGGCCCTAACATCTTCCGGACGTCCTTAATTCCAATGCTGCCATCCCGCTTTCATGCGCAGACAACTTCCCACCATGGCGATCTGCATCCATGCCGGCATGTCCAGGCATGTCCAGCCCGCGCTCGTCTTGACGTTTGATATTTCATGCCAATTTATGCTTATGCGGTTCAATTGAGTTCAATTTATTCGCGACGTGCAAGGGTGCAAGAAAAATCGTGTAAATTACGCGCGATAGTCGTTGTTATAATACGGCAGTCCAATACGTAAGTGAAAATTCCACCAGTAGCTACTTTTTTCGGGAGCGTTAATCGTCCGCGTTATTCGTATGAATCAATACAGAGAAGCGTAAGTATAAATACATACATAAATGCGTCAATGCGTCATTTTGTATGTCGCATTTTTCGTTTCAAGTGCACCAAGAACCGTCATTATAATCAATTAAAATTTGCAAATGCGGAGATTAGAAAATTTTCATGTGCATTTCGACGTTTACCTACGTTTTTCTGTGTTGAAAACTTGTCACACCTGTCAGCAAGGTTTGTTGACTTGTTTGTTTTCATTCTATCAATATATATTGCTTAATTTTATTATTGAGCGCAAAACAAAGTAGTAAAAATGAACGCTCATTATAGAGATTTATTTTCAGTTGAACATGAGTCGGAATGTTATCTAAACCTAGACATTTTTGCAATAATTCATAGGCACGGACTATAAAGACATTCATGTATGGATATTTCTGCAACTCTTGCTAACGTGTATATTTGTGATATTATCGTTTTTATCTCAGTTTCTGGGCAAAAATGAGCTTGCAGTCCAGTTTTTATGGGCAAAATGCTCACATTTTCCTGAACGGGTTTTGCTCAAAATAGATCACCATAACCTTAAAAAATACACTTTGATAATAATATAATGGTAAATGTCTAGTTAAGCTACTTTTCCGAAAATAGTCCAAAAAATATTTTTTTAAGTGTCAAAATATCGGATTCTGCACGTAGATTACGAAACCGTTGGCGCTTTTGAGAAAAAACTAATATTTCTTTTGTTATAAATAAAGCTAGTTGCAAAATTCGCGAAAGTGGGTCAAAAAAGAAAAGGAAAAATTGAAAAATGGGTGTTTTTGATGGGTGAGATCATTAATAAACGGCTCATGTCGAAATAACGGTGTTCTTAGTTGACAATAAATATAAAAAAGTTATTGAAAAGTGAGGTTATGTTGTTCTTGCTTTCGCGATTGAATATTCAAAATACTTATCCCGCACCAAACTTCGTCAAAGGTTAGATGACGTTCTTTAGTAAATCATCGAAAGTCAAATATCACGCACGCACTGGATCTGCCACTGACTAATGACCTGAAAAAACCAATGAGTTTGTAAAAATTATGTTTTCAGGTTCTAATGCTATAGAAGTCACTAACAATGTACAGCGCCAACATAGATCCCTGGGAACCAGGTTACGGCCCTGAACGCCGTAACCACGGGAATTCGGATTATGGTTCGAATTCGAGCTATCGCGATTACAACAACAAATCTCCGGATTACATAGAGCAACGAGATGTGGAGCATCGAAGTGAACGAGATCATCGGAACAGCCCGGACTACAGAAGTAGTCGACGTGAACGAGATCGAGATCGCGACAGGTCGAGAGATCGAGATCGAAGAGAGCGAAGTCGAGAAGATAGAGATAAAAGGGACAGGGACAGGGAAGACCGATACAGCCGGTCGTCGCAAAGGGACAGGGACAATTCCGTTGACAGGGATAGGGAAAGAGACAGGGAAAGAGATAGGGATCGCGAAAGAGACCGAGACAGGGATAGGGAACGTTCCAGGAGAGACAGAGACAGAGAACGGGAGCGAGAACGTCGGCCAAAGCGCGAGGATCGCGATCGAGAAGATGACAGGGCTGACGACAGAAGTCGAGAGAGCGCGGATTATGACCATGATCATGGTCGTGGATACGGATCTTCTATGGAAGGCGTGCACTACAAGTCTCAAACGCCGAATAACACCATCATGATACGCGGTCTTGCGCAGCACATAACGGAAAATGATGTACGTTAATTTGCTGTATGTTGAGATTATTGAGGGGGTCTGGGGTTGTTCAGGTATTACGTAATGCATTTTTTTTACTCTTTTAGACTCCCCCTCTCTCCCTGTAACATATTGTAACGTTTCGCTTATCCCCCCCCCCCCCCCCCCCCCCCCCCCCCCCCCCCCCCCCCCTCCCCCCGGAACATATTGGAACGTTTCCCTTTACCCCCCCCCCCCCCCCCCGTCTAGGTGTTATCACTATTATCTGAGAAAAGAACTACTAAGTACTGTGGTTTAAAATCCACATCAGTCACATGTCACATTCAAAAATGAAATTTCCCAATTGGCGATTTACTCTGTAACAAAACTGAAATGATGTACGCTTCTAATAGGTGCGACAAGACATCCTGAACTGCGGCCTCATGCCAAAGGACATCAGGCTGATACGCAAAAAGGACACAGGTAATTATACTCCGCGACCCAACCTCGTCAAGCTTCCCCAAGAACTTACTCGTTCATTCCGCACCCGTTTCGTCTTCGATGGTTTCGTTGTCTCCTTTTCATTAACATTACCGTAGTTTCGCTGCCGCCAAATTTTCTTTCCGTTCTCGAAAAAAATCATTTTGAATCAGGTAAGAACAGAAAAAATGTTTGGGACAGTTTCACTCAGTTAGAGAAGCAGAATGAACATATTTTTTTTTAATGGCGAAAGGGGGTTAAAAGGAAAAAAAAAATCGTCGATCGTTGAGATGAGGTATCGGCGTGGGTAAGACGAGAGGGAAATGAAAAAAAAGAGGTGACGAAAAGTGGAAAATGCTACGTTCGAAAAGCGCTCTCTCTGTCTCGGGTCAATGGTTGGTGCTGTGATTGCCTGCCATCACAGAGACACCCAGGCAAAACGTGGATTAACTCTGGATATGTGTGTTATTTGCTCTGTATAGGTGCGTCGCGTGGTTTCGCATTCGTCGAGTTTAACGCGACCGAGGAGGCCACACGTTGGATGGAGGTGAAACAGGTAGAAAAAGACGTTCAATCCAGTTGCCCAACCGACGCGTTGAATCACGTGCCGAGAGTGGCGCCCCGTGGCGACAGGGCACGGTAAACGCAGTCCGCTTGGCCTCGTCTCGGGTCATGGCTGCGCCACCTATCTAAGGCTACTTCTATCTATAAACGTTTTATCAACATTTTTATCGTACAACAAATGAATTGACAGAAAATTGTGGAGTTTTCATACTTTTTTGCAAAGTTTTATGGAACTTTATGCCTTCGACAGTTACGCTGAGTCAAAAATAGGATTGAAAAACTCATTTCACTATGAGCGGCTTAGCTTTGTGAGGTTTTTATCAGGATTTTTTTGAATGATGAAGGATTGACGTTCTGTGGGTCATAAGTGTCATTTTTAGTAAGGCTTGATTTCTTGTTGGCATTTATGAGAAAAAGAGTTGTAGTGAAATGACGCTTATTACTGATTGAATTTACACTCATTATATGAGAAACAAGATGTGTTTTTTAAAGAAAAAGAAAAAAAAACCGCCGCCGTTTCGTGTTTCCTACAGAAGTATAATATGGGGAAATACGAAATGTCGGAAGTTGGCTTTTCTGAAGAAAATGACTCGTTTCTTTTATTATCATGCTTATACCCTTATAATAAGGACGTAAGATCGAGAAAGTCCTTATTATTTCAATTCCCATTAGCGTTGTTGAAATTGGTATACCACATGTGTGTGTTTTTCGCGTCTTTCAATACCTGCAGAGCGGTCCTAAAGTTTTGTTTTTCGAGCGATACTTGCGCTGTGGGACGAAAAACCTACTTTTAATTCCTAGGGCATAAAACCATACTTTTTTGCGTGCTAGAGCGAGCAAAATAGCTATTTTTCCCGCTATGGATTGAAAATAGGTTTTTTCTCTCTCATCGCAAGCATCGCTCGGAAAATGGAAACTTAGGACCGCTCTTCCAGGTATTAAAATGACGCTCGAAACATTCACATGTGGTAAAAAAATATCGTTCGTACCAAGTAGGCAGAGCTTAAACTTTTACTCGATCTCGTCAAAAAGTCCAACTTCTACCCCTTGGTGCGAAATATACTATTTTTTATGACGTTTTATAAAACCACTTTATCAAAATCGAAAATTTTATAAAATTTTTATTAAATCGACCGTATAAAACAACAAATTTTTATACATAATTTACCAATTTCATAAAAATTGTGCCTGTTTTCATGAAAACTACAGTCACTAGGGACACTTAGCCTGAAATGACAGGAAATGAACACAACGCGTAATTGATTGCGCAAAAGTACCAGATACTTTTTTCAAAGACTTTGTAAATTTGTAACTCATAAAGGTTGCAGTTTAATCGCAACTGCTTTGTCAAGGTATGAAGACAAGTTTTAAGCGATTTTTGTCTTAGTGTATTGGGCTGCAACAAATTTTGATGAAAACCTCATATAAGTTGAGAAATATTATCATTCGTATTGATAGTACTTTTCATCGCAGTTTTTGGCTTCGGGTGACCATCTCAATCCCTACCGATCTTAGTATGACTTTATAAAGTCGCTAAAAGTCATACTTATATTCTTCGGTATTAGTCAAATAAAACGAGAGAAAATATCCAAAGATGTATTAAAAATCATGAAACAATCATTAATCGCCTAATCTGACACTATAAACATGACGAATATTGTTTTTATGAGCAAAAGCAGCAGTGCAGTCACGACGATAGGAAATATCATATTTTAATTGATTTAAATGATTTTTTACGAAATTTGCCCCGGAGTGGCGTTTCGCTGCCTGAACAAGCGCACGCAAGCAGCTCTTTTACGAACGGTGTACGAGGAGAAATAGGCGCGTGACGTTGCAGACAAATAAGTGACGTTGCGTACAAATAGAATGACTTTTTGATCGCGAATCCGTCGCGAACGAAACAAGTCATTTTATTTGTCCGCAACGCCACTTATTTATCCACAACGCCACGCAGCTTATTCCTCTTCGCACACCCTTCGTAAACGAGCAACTTCCATTGCGCTCGTTCAGGCATGCGAAACGCCACTTCTGCAGGCAAATTTCGCAGAAAAAAACTATATGCACCTCGGAGCGGATGCTTTTTACGACTTGGCATTTTTGCGGCCGCGGCTACGCCTCGGCCGCAAAAATTGCCTCGTCTAAAAAAAGCATTCTCCCGCACCTTGGTGCACAATGTACTAAAAACTGTCTGAAACGTTTGAAAAAAATGCTGAATCGCAACAATATCAATTTCCTCCGTTAATAATACGCGGAATTAATGCGGTCATGTAATTTATGACGAAATCTCAATTTTCATGGAAATTCAGGATATGTCATATATTTATGAATTATAAAAAACTATTAGCTGCACTTTTTCCGCGTTATAACAAAGGAAATTGATATTGTCGCAATTTTATATTTTTTACGAACGTGTCTCGCCATATCATTCATTAAAGTCAATCAGAATATGACATTTCCTATCGTCGTGACTGCATTTCTGTTTTTGCTCATAAAAGCAATATTTGTCATGTTTCTAGTATCAGATTTGGCGAATAATGGTTGTTTAATGATTCCTAATGTATCTTAAAATATTTTCTGTCGTTTTACTATACTTAAACCAAAAAATAGAAGTATGACTTCTGGCGACTTCATTAAAACTTTATGAAGTTATACTAGGATCGGCAAGGATCAAAAATATAAAAAAGCCAATTTTTGTATGTTGAAGTATCGATCAAGGTGGCAAGTTTTTTCGAAGTTTTTTGTTTGTAAATTTAGGATGTGACCAGATAAAAGTCGTTTTCCTATTCACTCTACATCTCATTAAAACTCTACAAACCTGATGACATTTCTTAGTGATTTTTACACCTTTACAATTAACAGCAAACCTATGATTCAGGGGGGCATTCAGTCGGGTAGGGGGGTCAAGATTGTTGATGTACATACTTAAAAAATTTTACACAACTTGGCAAGTAAGATTTAATTACTCGAAATTACTCATAGAATACTTGAAATTTCCCTATTTGCCATACAATATTTATACATTCAGCTCTGATTATGATGACGGACAGACCGAATACATTTCTTGATTTTTTTCTGTAACTTGTCACCCTATAAACTCATTGGGAATCGAAAAAAAGCTACTACATAATAAAGTCAATGAAACCCAGCACATACGAAAACTCGCATCTTCCAATTCACTTGAGAATAGTTTAACGTTGAGTTATTCGCAAACAACGCAATGTAGGAGATATTGGATATCACAACATTTCCTGACAAAAGAAGTAGAGAAAAGTCAAAGCTCGTCAGCTAGTCCAAGTTTGAGGGAGGAAAGGGGGCATGCGAGAAACTGAGCGGGATAACACTGAAATCGTCTGTTTCAGGGAGTGCTGATGCTCCAGGACCAATATCGGGCGCTCATGCAGTACAGTATACCAAAGGACGTCCACGTGGATAAACCTCCTGCGAAAAATACACAAGATTGGCACTGCGTAAAAGTGAGTCTGAGACCTAACATTTTCAATTTGATATGTACAAAATACAAGGAAAAAAATAACTCAGTACTATATTACTATATACTGTAAGATATTTCAAAAGTAACAAATTTTGTACTACACGTTGGGAACGCATTTTTTTCAGTAGGCAAAAATCATAAATCTGAGAAAGTTGAGACAGAAAATATCTTTATTCAATGCCCGCGAGAAATATGTAATTTCGGGGCCCTGCCGAGAGTAGGGAAATAATGAATTACCTGACTGTTAACGTACAGCGGGAGAAAAATACACTAGCCCGTGGGAGAAGTCAGTACTTGTCTCACGGATTGATTTACTTCTCCCACAGGTTGGTGAAGGGAACGCTTACGCAAATATCGGGGATATTGCGAGTTACAAATCATTTTATTGTTGTTCTCGAATTGTTTACTTCTCATTTCTATATTGTTTTCCAACGCCAATAATATATAGTGATTTAAAAATTTTTTTTTATATTCCGAATGTTAGCACCATCATAATTGCAAAGATAATGGAAACAAGATGGTGGATGAGAGACTCAAAATATATCGAAACGTCAAATTCCGTAACCGTAACCTAAAAATTACAAAAGTGTATCACTAGAATGTTTTTTGTTGTTTGTTTTTGATGAAAATCAAAGCGACGAAGGCGATTGTTGCGTTAATAAATCAGGTAAACCATCATTTCCTCCCTCTCAGCAGGCCCCGAAATCACAGATTCCTCGCGGCTGTTGAATGAAGTATTTTTCTTCACTCTAGCCTCAAAATTGGTACTTCAAATGTTTTTTTCGGCCATCGTGAAGAAAAGTATTGTGTTGTGCACGCAGGCAATTTCATCAAAATCACCAATGCCTGCTTGCACAACAATATACTATTATTCAACGCCCGCGAGGAATATGTAATTTCGTGGCCTTCCTAAGAGCGGAAGAAATAATGAGTTACCTGTTTGTTGACGTACACTGTTGGAGAAATCCCAACCCACGGGAGAAGTAAATCCAACCCGTGGGAGAAGTTTTCACTTATTTACCAGTAATTTTCATCGATTTCCATCAATTCCCATGGATTCTTATAATTTCCCATAAATTCCCATCGATTTTCATCAATTTCCAAAAATTCCTATCGATCCCTATGTATTATTATCATTTCCCATCATTTCTCATTAATTCCTCTTGATTTCTATCAACTCCCGTAGATTTTC
Organism: Platygaster equestris; assembly: GCA_030522785.1. Classification (NCBI taxonomy): domain Eukaryota; kingdom Metazoa; phylum Arthropoda; class Insecta; order Hymenoptera; family Platygastridae; genus Platygaster; species Platygaster equestris. The sequence goes on from JAPYZK010000470.1 coordinate 18,162, forward strand.
ATTGATTTCCGTCAATCGCCATCGATTTCTATCAATTGTTATCGATTTCCATTAATCCTCATCAATTTCTGTAGATTCCCGACAATTTTCATCGATTTCCATTAATTCTGTCCCATGAATCACCGTTAATTCCGATATATTCCCATCAATTCCCATAGATTTCTATCAATATCCATTGATACAATTGCAATTGTTTTCGATAAATTCCCATTGATTCCCATAAACTCTAGTTTATTTTTATAACTGATTTTCGATTCTCATTAACTCTTAGTTACCATCAAGTCTTATCGATTCCTACCGATTCTCATTCATTTTTATTTTTTTTTTTTTTCTTGTATCTGTTGCCATTAACTTCTATTGTTTTCCATAAATTCTTATGTATTCCTAAAACTCTTATTTATCCCCATCTATTACCACTAATTCCTATAGTCATCAGTTTCCATCGATTTTCAATAATTTTCAATGAATTTCCGTTGATTTCCATTGATTCCCAACAATAACTATAGATTTCTCACGGACAAAAAGTTTGCACAAACGACCAAAGAAATTCATTAGTCGAAATTAATAGGTTAGACGAAAATATACGAAAACCTGAACGGGGGTTAGCGCGCAGAGCCCGCAGAGGGCGAAGCCTTTCTCAAGTATTCACTAAAAGTAAAAACACGAGTACAATGTGCACACAAAGGAAACACGTATCATGTATTAATCAATTTAACTTGTACAATTACATCCATTGATGTATAACAAATGACAGTGCGGAGCTCACAACTTCAAAAGACGCGAAACCTGCTTCAAATGCTCCGCTTCGAGAGCGGAAAGCGAAGAGGGAGGCGAGGGCAGCGACGAAATCAGCCCCCACCCTACGAACACTGTCCTACTCCGAGGCCTGGATGTGCTCACCACCGAAGACTCCGTTGTCCAGGCCATGAAAAACCTTTCTTCCATGGCCATCCGGAGCATCCGCATAGGACGTGACTCGCTTACCAACACTTCCCGGGGCGTGTGCTATCTGGAGATGGCGAACGTTATCGACGCAATGTATCTGCACACCGCGTTGTCGAAGCAGGGCTTGATAGTGGACGGACGCAAAGCCGAGATCGCGTACTGCAAGTTGCACCAGGTTAATAATGCCGGGCCTTGGAATATCAGCGACGGCCAGTCGCAGAGCTACACTCTGGACGACGTGACGCAACTGGCTGAGTATAGCGCGAACATGTACGCGAAGACGCCCCAGCAGAAGGCCCATTACCTGCAATATTACACGCAATATTACCAAAACCAAATAATGCAGGGCAGCACCATCACTTTGCCTTCCCTGAACCAAACGGATCGCGTGAATGCAGCCGCGGCAGTCGCGCAGTCGGCCATTCAGCAGTTACAGGTAACACAGTCCGATAAAATTTGATTTTGAAAAAAATACCTCGTTCGACAGACTGGGAAGCTTCGGCTGATCATTTGACTGTGGCCACTTTCTTCCAAGTGTCATACCCAGTCCAACTCAACTTTCTTCAACAATACATGTAATCATGTAAATAGAGGCGACTGTATAGCCGACCACAGAACAAAGTTACATTGGGCCCACTAGTCCGTTGTGTGAAAAAAGAGAAAAGTCGATAGTATAACATTTGAAATGATACTTACAGGCCTCAAGAAAATCGAGCGACGTAGAGGAAATGAAGGCAAAGCCAGTACCAAACGCGCAAAGCGGAAAAGTGCCCGCGCATCCCAATGACGGCAAGGTTTACTGTGAGTTCTGTACTTGGATTCACGGGGATATCGAACGACGCTTTCTTATTACGTTTCATTGCACGAAAATCTGTGACGTTTTGCGGAAAATGTAGAATGTGCCATTTTTTGTATAACAGCTGTACCTGACGTCAGCACCTATCACTATGACGAGTCCTCTGGATATTACTACGACCCAAGCACGGGCCTCTATTACGATCCTAATTCGCAGTATTACTACAATAGTCAATCGCAACAGTTTTTGTATTGGGACGTCGAGTCTTTTACCTATCAACCTGCGAAGGTAAGCCTTTTTTGTTTTTCGTTTGGTTCAAGTTGAGGAAAGGCGTAATTTTGTTATATACATTATTCTAAAGAGAAAAAGGAACTGAAGCTCATGTGTGGCGCGATTTTGTATGCTCACTTGAATTGAGTAATTCCTTGAAGTTGACTGCGAAGATTTGAATTCGAATTATTGCTTATGAAATTTTAAAAAATCATTGATACGATATTCATAATGCAAATTCGCTGAAGTGTTTCATTTTAAATATATTGCTGTAAAATGTCAATTTTGTAATTATAGTTTTTTTTTTTTTATAATTAAATCTGAAGCGATGATAGTATGGCGAATTAATAAAGTATAATTCAATAAATGTTTCGAAAATCTAATGAATCGTAATAAATGATATCAATTATATGAATGTGAAAACAATGTAACATTGTTTACCGTTTGCAATAAATTGCTAAGAAAATCAAAGTTAGATCATCGCACGTAGCGCGCTATAGTATCTAGTGTATTTACAATCGCGATATTTGAATTCAAACGCTTCGGAGCTAACGTCCGCGTAACTCCTTGAAGTTAGCAATCAACATGGCCGCTCCCACTGGGGTGGTACTAAAAATCGATCGTTGAAACATTTCGACTGTTTGAGAAAACGATTTTTGTTTCATTAAATGATCAGTTTTTTTTGAAATTTCAAATAAAATGCAACAGATAAACACTTAATTGATATTTCGACTTTTCTCGCCTTGCATCGATTTAGTAGCGTTATTGATTCTAAACAGAAGCCTGTACTTGAGCTGTCAAAAGTTTTGCTTTACAGTCCCTTGGTTTTCTACGAATTCGAAAAAAATAATATCATCTTCCTTACGTGCATCATATTATATTATGCTCCGAGATATGTACATCGAACTTCATGTGCAGAGCGCGATGTTTTCAGTACGGATCGTAGAACCAAGCGTGCTTCGCGGGTTTGGTTTTTCGATTTGTATTGGAAATATCGTGCTTTGTACGTGAAGTTCGACACGTATATTCCGAGGTGCATACGATATTTTATGCAAAATTAGTCTTTACGAGTGAATAATGCCGTTTGTGAATTAAACATAACGTTACCGCTTAGCGACACGGTGAACAAACGCCAGTGAACGAAATATATGCAACGGGGGGAAAGCAACTTATGGCAAGTGACGGGGGGTCAGGGAGGCTTGACCCCCGGCCGAGCCCCGGCCATACATGAAACAAAATTTTTAAATTAGAAAAAAAAACAATAATAAATATAAATAAATACAAGCAGAATAACATTTTCAATCATAGTTTATTCTTTCAACATTCGCAGATTTTAATTAATCGATTGCACATTTGATATTGTACTGACATTATAGTAGTAATTAAACGTATTTTTTAGATAATTGTTGAAAATACGCGAGAAGTTCCGTTTCGTTCGTGAAGTCCATATTTCCTTTAGTGCGCCACGCAATGAATTTTTCATATTGCGCCTCGTAATTTGACGATGACTTGGCTGGCATCGTTTCCTGACACGCTTAATTGGCTTTTTCCAGAATATTTTGAGGCACAGATTGTTCCATTTCGCACTTTCTCAATTTACCACAATATTGACAGAATTTAACACTTTTCACAACTACTCATGCGCGCATATGTCGATAAGAAAACATTGACTTCTCTTTGTCGTCGGCAGTATTCATATGGAGACCTCTGCGCATGTGCACCGTAATATCTGATTCTCCCATAAAAGCGGAAAAAATGAGACATTGTGGCTCACGCATGCGAAAAATGACAATCGTCGTAGAAAAATCAACATAATGTTACTCCCCGCGATCCCCCCAGTACGCCTCGCCATCACCGGTCAGTAAGTGGTAACGTTCTGTTAAATTCACAGGGGGCGTTATTCTCTCGTAATCGCTAATTTTGCATAAAAAATTTTATAAAAAAAAGGTTGAAATAGTAATAATAGATTCTAGAAGTGAAAGCTGATTGCGATGAAAGCAATAATCATAGTGCTATTACATTCTAGATTACAAAACATTGAAAAAATTAAATAATTCGTTTTCAATGCCACTTTCAGAAGATAAAACTGAATACAAGACCATCATTTCCAATATCATGATTCATAAAAACATATCAAAAAACATCTGTAACATTCAAGGTAAACAATTTTTTAAGTATACTCTTCTCGTGTATACAACCTTCAATTATAGAGCGGGCCAAACATTCGATTATGCAGCTTTCCTCATTCCCCACCGTAGTACCACCGTGTCCGCCATCTTGCCCACGAAATTCGAATTTGATAGGTTCTTCATTGTTTCTGGGCACGGTAGTGGGATCCCTTAGTTCCCCTAGATATAGATCTCCTATATCATCGAGCGAACGAATTACCAATCCCGCTGCATAAGCGAGAAAGGAGTGTAATACAGTAAATACTTATTACATAAGTATTTAATAATATACTCATTACATTAGTATTTACTGTGACAAAACTAGGCGAAAAAGAGATGGAAGCAGCGGCTCGCTACTCTTCCCTGTCCCTCCCACTCCCCTGGCCTATGCCGAAATATACACTGAAAGCGCTAATCCCTATGGTAACGATAAATCTCTCAAGCAACATGATCGTTCCATCAGCAACTATAATCGTTGCTTGAAAGTTTTATCGTTACCCTAGCGATTAGCGCTTTTCAGTGTACGAATGTACACAAACTGGTGCACGATTGTGGATAAACAATTTCACTAATCGACTCGTGTTATATATCCAAATTTAGCTCTCAAACATATTTTTTTATTCTACAGCAAGAGCGGTAGTCAACTAATTTCAAATTTTCATCATTTTCCAGACAAATTCAAACACCAGTGGGATGTCAGCAGATGGAATATCCACGACTCAGAATCCATCTCAAGATCCGCTCAAAGAAGATGACAACAAGAAAAAGGATGTCAAACAAGACAAAGTTAAAGTCGCGAAGAAAGTCATTAAAGACATGGAACGTTGGGCCAAGTCGCTCAATCAGAAAAAAGATAACGCGAAGAGCAACTACAGCTTGGAAATCTCCAGCAGCGACGGATACCACCAAGGTTCTGGAAGCGGCGCGGCCGACGCAGGATACGCCATCCTCGAAAAGAAAAGCTTCGTTAACAACAGCATTTACGGGGAGGAAGAGGATCCAGGGAACAACGGTTTGGTGGCCGCTTACGGAGGTGAAAGCGACACCGAAGAAGAAATCGAGGACGTTCAACAGGAAGACAAACAACACACTGATTGGTCAAAATTGGCTTGCTTGCTCTGCAAGCGACAATTTCCTAGCAAAGAAGGGCTCATTCGGCACCAGCAGCTCTCCGATTTGCACAAGAAGAACTTGGAAACGTGGTACAAAGTTCGAGGTCTTGATCCTAATGATCCGCAACAAAGGAATAATAAGTACAGGTCAGTAACGCAGTTTTGAATACTCTTGCATCTGTATTGTCATAAATTCTACAGAATTTTCAGTAGAATATGTGACCCATATTTTGTATGTTGGGGTTGTATTCAGATAACTAGAGGGCTTCGCACCCTGCGCGCGCCAATCCCCATTCAGGTTTTTATGTATTTTCGAATCAATTTCAACTTATGAATTTGTTTGAACGTTTTATCCATGCGGAATCCATCGTTATTATTGGGAATCAATGGAAATTCATTGAAAATTATTGAAAATAGATGAAAATTGATAGAAAACTCTAGGAATTAGTGGTAGTTGATAGGAATAGTGGGAGTTTTGAAGAATACTTGAGAATTCATGGAAATACATAAAAGTTAATGATAATAGATGACAAAAAAATAAAATTCAATGAGAGTCGATAGGTATCTATGATATTTGATGGAAATTATTAGGAGTTGATAAAAATCGATGGGAATTTATGGGGATTGATGAGAATATGTGAAAATTGATAAGAATCGATGCAAATCTATAGGAAGTGGTAGAAATCAACGGAAATTGATTGATTCCATGGAAAGTGATGGAAATCGATGTTCATCAATAGGAAATGATGGGGGTCTATGAAAGTCAATGGGAATTGACGAGAATCGATTAAAATTCATGGGAAATAATGGAAATTGATAGGAATCTATGGGAATTGATGAGGATTGATGGGAATCTATTGGAATTGATAGGAGTCAATGGAAAAAGATCGAAATTCATGGAAATTGATAGGAAATGATGGGAACTGATAGGAAGCAATAAGAAATTATAGGTGTTGTTTTTAAATGATAAAGAATGATGGAAAATAGTGGTAATTGATAGTAATACATGGAAATTAATGGAAATCTTTGGAAATTGATTGGAATTCATGAAAATTGTATGAGGTTGATGGGAATCGCTGGGAATCAAGGAATTAAGGAGAATTCATGAGAAATAATGGAAATGATGGCAATTCGTAGGCAATGTTGGGAATCCATAGGAAATGACGAAAATCGATGGTAATCGATAGGAGTTGTTAGGAATTGATGGAAGTCGATGGGAAATGATGAGAATCCATAGGAATTGAAATGATGGGGAACTTACTGAATTGGCGCGAGCGGCAGGGAGGACGGCGGCTGCGTGTTTTTTTATAATATACGGAGATTAATAAATCAGATGTAAATAATATAATGATTGAAGATCTTGAGTATCGACGAAAATGTCTGGTGTTCGCTATTTGTCTACATTTCGTTTTATATGATTTACAAAAAATGTCTGCCAACATATCTGTATTGATTAATTTTCATTTCCAGAGATCGCGCGAAAGAAAGACGAGCGAAGTATGGGGAGCCGGAGCCTCCCCAGCCAAACAAATTGAAGGAGAAGTACATGAAATCGCGAGCAGATGACACACCTGTCGTTTACGAGGAACCGACTAGGGCTGGTATTGGCTCCGACAACGTGGGTAACAAATTGCTGCAGAAGATGGGATGGAGCGAGGGAATGGGGTTGGGAAAATCCAACCAAGGCAGGACCAACATAATCGAGGCCGAGCGACGAGTTTCCACGGCAGGATTAGGCTCAAAATCATCGACCTACAATGCGGTCCCTGGTGACACGTACAAAGATTGCGTCAAAAAAATGATGTACGCTCGTTATCAAGAACTTTCAGAGTAGTACTGCACTTTAAAAATAGTGATTGTCCAGTTTAGTTCCCGTTAATGAAGATATGATAAAAAAATCATGTTCCCTGCTAAAATGATATCTTTATTTATGGGCTGATTATTTACAACGGCGGAAAAGTGCATTTTTCGCGAAGAAATTGTTTGAACAATGAAAAAAGTGCCGTGACAGGTGACAAGTGTGGCATGTGATTCCGGTGGTTTTATTAACGCCTCTCTAAAGAGCCTAACCTAACCTCGCAAAAAGATTTTTTATTGATTGCAATGAACAGATTTTTGAAAAAAAAAAGACTATTTGCGAGGTTAGGTTCGGTTCTTTAGACAGACGTAAACAAAACCACCGGAGTCAAACGCCACATTCGCCGTCGGAAATAATCACTTCATGAAAAAAACACGATTTTAGCAAAAATCCTGATTTTTGTGTTGTTTTTAACAGCGGGAACTAAACTAAACATTTGCCAAAAATACTTTTGCGCGAAACAATTTGAGCCAACTCACTCCGGATTCTGAAACTCCAAGTTCATTTGGTTAAATGAGGATGAAGGAATCGATGGAATTCGAACGCACGACATATATTTATTTTTATCTCGAATGTTTTGGATATTGTCGAAATTGCATGGATATTGAAAAATGAATTTGGAATTTTCAATTTCAGTGTGAGGTACTCAAGAGTGTTACTTGATAAGTTTGTACGTCTTTATAGGTAATTGACGAGACATGTGGTTTCTGCCCAACACAGATTTGAAATTGTTCTCGCTGCTTTTTTATTTATTCCTTTTTTTTTTTTTTTTTTTTTTTTTTTTTTTTTTTTTTTTTTTTTTTTTTTTTTTTTTTTTTTTTTTTTTTTTTTTTTTTTTTTTTATTAATTTTTTTTTTTTTTTTTTTTTTTTTTTTTTTTTTTTTTTTTTTTTCTTTCAAAATCTCGTTTCGCATGTTTTTTTAGTACAAATATATCGGGCGATGTCACTCCGAGTTGTTTTTCTATCGTGGAAAAATGTAAACAATCGTAGAGAGCCTTTTTTTATTGTCAATTCGATAGGTATAAACAAGAAGTAAGAGTATTTAGATTTAAGCACATTTCGTTTCAACTTATTTATTATTTCATCCAACTTTGATTCTTGGCAAGATCGCGAGATTCGGAGGGAGATCATTAATGGATAAATAAGTAATTTAGTAGTGCAAAGTTGGCGAACATCGTTTCCACGCGAAAGTGAGGCGAGTTTGATACTCCAAAATAGGTGCAGGAAGGGTGTATCTTTGTCTAGGCGTGACAGGTGTTTTTTTTTTCTTTTTTTTTCTTTTTTTTCTTTTTTTTTTTTTTTTTTTTTTTTTTTTTTTTTTTTTTTTTTTTTTTTTTTTTTTTTTTTTTTTTTTTTTTTTTTTTTTTTTTTTTTTTTTTTTGGCAACATATTTTTGTTTAGAGAGGTGGGTCGAAACAGACGGAAAAAAATCAGACGAAAATTTATCCGGGGCAACTTCAGGTGGGTCAGCGGTGTCGGGTAAATTTTGCGATAATTGCAAGAACATGAGTTTTCCGTTCAATTTTTTTCGAATCTGACCAGTGTTTGACTCTGCCTCTTTTTATAGATGAAGATCAAGTCAAGTTTATTTTTTTTTTTACTAGGAGGCTATGCCAGCTATGTAATTAGAATTATTGTATTCCATCGATTGTTATGATAACGTCAATATTTTTAAATTTTTCGATGTTTGTGATTAATTTAAGTGTGTTGTTTCAAGAATTTCATATGCAAATTGTAAGCCGAAAATAAAAATACGTTATTTAAAATTTCCAAAATGTTGTTATTTTAATTTTCGTGTTTGTAAGGTTCCTTGTTTCTGAAAAATTGGAGGTTCATTTTTTAATGTGTGTGAATGCATAAATATAAAGTGACTAATTTTATTATAAATCACGTCAATTTACAATTACACGTAAATTTCATAATACAGAATTTCATCGTCATACAACAAAATTCATCAGAAAGTTCAAATCATACACATGAGCCACATATGTATTATATACATCAGAATCCTCAAGTACACAATAATGCTCGTAAAAAATTTGTTCAACTGACAATTCAATACAATTTCAATAAAATTTCAAATACAATTGATTCCATCGCTACAATGTTAGATGCAAAGACCTCCGAACAAAAATAAACTACCAGAACGAAGAAACATGAAAAAATCTTTGCGCACAAATTTTCAATGCCAGACCCAAACAGGTGTAACACTTTCGAAATCAAAAACATCAGGATGGCCGATATGAGATGCGTTTGGAAAAGTTTTTGACCACGAGAATGGTTTTCGGTGTCCAGAAACCGAATTCGGAGGCCCTGCTCGAGCTTCGAAATGTTCGACCCCGACTTGTTCATGCAAAAACAAAACAATCGTGTCTATAACTCCAAAAGGTCGTTGCTTTTTTGCTTCCAAATCGCCCCTGAACGCCAAAACCTGGCTTGGATCAGTTTTCCCGGTTTCAGAACAGTCGTAATTTTGAATAGCCTCGTAATTTCCTGACATGAGTTCCTTGACATCCTCCAAAGTTGTGATATTTTCTTGTAAGCACAATAGTAGAGATAATCTTGATGACGAGTCATTGTTTTGTTTCACCAAGTGACGAATTTCGGAAAAAATGGGGTTTCCGGTGAAGGCGAGAAAACCTTGAAAACAGGGTGAACAAAAAATTAATACATACACCAAATTTGTATGGCCGAAACATCGATGTCAGTAAGTTTGTATGGAAATTCAGGAAAAAGCAACATTGAGTGTGACTTCGATCACCTTGCTCAAAAAGCACTTTTGAGTGCTCTGCCGCGTGAGTTAGGCCTGGAATTTGCTCCACGATCCAAAGGGAGGAAGATCGGGGGTGGTAAGTTATCCATTGGCGGTTGGAGGTGCCACTGTGCTTGCCCAGACTGTGGGACCAATCGCGTCCATTTTTGGATAGTCGATTAGAGGCCATTACCCTGGCTGGAGACATGACCTGAGAAGATATCACAGGATGTCGCAAAAACAAAAATTCTACACAAAGATTTACGATTTATACGCTTACCAAAGTAAGCGTATAAACTCCAGGATTTCAAATAGACCGATCCACTAAATCTACGCTTAGATTCGAAAACCGAAAATTTTCTCAATATTTCACTCAAAATTAATAAACGTCAATCAACATTTTTTCTATCCACCCGCGCGTTCGTATAAATTTCCCACTAGCTGCAAGTAGCAAAATCAATCAACTGTCAGACCGAACCCTAAAAATAAAGTTTTTGGACATTTTTGATTGAATACCTGATGTTCTTGGGTTGACAAATGATTCCATAGAGTTCGATTTTTGACGGCGATGGGGATGCCGGCCACGACCAATTCGCTGTTTTCCCCGTGTAAAATGTAATGCTCGTCTTGAGAGGACAGGGCTCCGGGATATGACGTCATAACCACCGATCGAGTCGGAACCAACTCAGCGTTCTTGCCTGGTGATTTGTGGTAACCGAATTCGTATCTTTTTAACAATCTTAACATTTTCGAGTATCTGCGGAAAAGATAATTTTCAAGAATAATATTAATTAATCATGAAATTTAATACACTTCAACATATATTTCAATGTTTACCCTGGTATAGAGAATCCATAGCAGCAATGGAACAATATCGAAATTGTGTATCATATTCAAATACTATATGCTTTTTGAAAATCATCAACAAAAATGGATTTTCAAAAGTACTTCCGTTTATCATACGACGTGAATTACTGCCCTAGCCAGCTGGGAGCGACGAGATTTCAACGCCAAAAAGTCTCGAAAAGGCGATGTTTGGGCGACGTTTTAGTCTCACTATGTAAAATCATTAAAAAAGTAATTTCAGAGCGTTTTTCGAAGGAAATTAATTGAATTTATATTCAGTACAATATTAATATGCTTACATACAATCTTTGATAATTGTATTTTTCAAAGTTTTTTGCAAAATTTGCAAAATGTGAGTTCTGAAAATTTTTAAATTCTAAGTTTCTCAGAAATTTTTGAAATTTAACGTTTTTTCGGAATTTTGAAGTATCGGGTTTTCTGAGAAATTTAAAATGTTAGAGTTTTTTCGAAAATTCTGAATATTGTTAGATTTTAGAAACATTCGTAAACTTTGAGTTTATTTTAATGAAAAAATTATACATTTTTTGGAAATTCGAACATTTGTAGTTCTACAACAGATATGCGAATTTTGAGTTTTTCTTAAAATTCAAATCTTTAAGGTTTTTCGAAAAATTTGACATTTAGTTCCATTAAAACTTTGAGAATTGTAAGTTTTTGGAAACAATCGAAAATTTCGATTTCTATTTATTGTGAAAATTCGATGTTTTTTACAAAAATCAAAAAATTTCGAGTTTTCTGAAAAATTTGAGAATTCGCGTTTCTTAAAAAATTTAAGTTCTATGGAAAGTTTGAAAATCTTCAAGTTTTTCGGAAATTTGTGAAATTTTGTGTCCTTTTAAAAATACGAAAATCCTAAGTTTACTGAAAGATTCTATAACTCTATATTTTTATTTTTATTTCAGAATAGTAATTTTTCGAAGCAGACGAAAATTTTGATTTCTCAGAAAATTACAAGAACTCTAAAATTTATTGCAATTTATTGTGTTCGGAATTGTTCGAAAATTCTGAATATTCTGAGTTCATCGAAAAATTTCAAAAATTTTAGTTTTTGAAAAGGTTTGGAAAGTTCAAGGTTTTGGAAAACTTAAAAAATTTGAATTTGTTCAAAAAACTTTCTCGTCGCTCAAAAAAGCGACGAGAAAACGTCGCCAACGTCGCCCTCAACTGCCTAGGGTGAATTTTTAAATGACATCTCCGAAAAAAGTTTCGGAAGTTTCATCACATTCTAACGTATACACGTGGAATATAATCCACTTATTCTCTCAAAATTTGCGATTTTATTAGAATATTTATTAGTTATTGAAATTCGGAAGAGTCTAATAACAAAAAAGAAAATTATTGTTACAATAGATCAATAATTTGCAAATAAACTTACGGCGACGCTGTGTTCTGCGCGAAAGCGACGTAGGGCTTCGATCCTTCTTGAGGAAATATTTTCAAAAATATCGAACCCCCAGAATTGGCGGGATTGAAGGTACCGTTGTGGGCCATTTCCAAATCCGGTAAATCTGAGGCCATCGCGAGCCACAGAAAATCTTCCGTGTCAATGTAAGCGGATTGTCGACTTCGTTGTACGCCGAGTCTCCAGCCTCGTTCTATGCCCTCCAACTGAGTGTAAAACAAATGCACCTACGCCAAACAATTTTTTTGAGAATAATTATAATTATTCAAAACTAGAAACAATCGAAAAACTTCAGACCAATACATGTATACGTAAATACAAAATATAGAATATAAAAATTCCATTAAACTCCAAGTTTCAAAATCCTCATATTTTCGAGAATGAGAAAATTTCGAAATTCCAGTAATCGACTTGTTGGAATTAAACAACTAATCGTACCATGTGCCAATAAGGATCTTGAGCTCTCAAATTAGCCGCGATTTCGCGGGATTTTAAGGTGTTTTCTCGCAGGTAAGCGCGCATCTTCCGGCAAAGGGTCGATCGAACAGCGCAGGAAATTCTTACGGTGTTTTGCCAGTGGTGTAAAATAAGTTGCCATGTTAAACTCCCTTCCAATAAACCCGCTGCGTAAGCTTGAGCTTCGTCTGGATATTTTGGGTTTGTTTCTATTTCTATGATGGACCATCTTTAAAACAAACAAGAAATCCTAAGTTTACTACAAAAAAACTCACCTTCAATGAAAATATATAATATCTAAACGATACAAAAAATACACTTAATTATCTCGATGATTGTCTCATTCGAGAGTAGGTAAGACTTAGAAAAAAAATATTCAATCTGATTTTCAAAAAACTGTATCTTCGAAAAACTTTATGCACATACATTTTCGAAAAGGAATTCAAAATCTGTTTATTTTTAATTTCCATGTAGACTTTTTGCATTTGTCGATCATCGAACTATTGAAGATTTGACTTTATAAATTAGCTTGTGTTAATATTTTATCAGCTTGTATTAGAATTAAATCCATTAGTTATGAAACTATGTCATTTTATAATCATACCCAGTTTTGAGTATTCTCGGTTTGTAATAAGCTCGAGCAACTCCTTGTGGAATTGTCGAAAGATCGTTTCCCTGACCCCAGAACTCAACACGATACTCGGCACTTCTCGGCCACAAAACAGTCGCCGAATATGTTCCGTCATTTTCTATTCTGCAGATCAAGATCATCACATTCTTTCATTTCCGAATTCTTAAAATTGTACATTTTCCAGATACAGGATTTCATTTGGGGCAGGGGGAGGAGGGTGTCTTAAATTACTTACATTTACAAAGTTGTTGAAAATAAAACTCCTACCCTAAAATTTCGAACGGCGTTTCGAACATTATTTTCGAGATTTGTCGGGAATTAAAACATTTGTCAAAAATCGTTCAGTGCGATTTAAGTAATATTTAAAATGTCCATTTCCCCAAATTTTCCAGCGACGCATTTATTTTGAAATCGTTAATATTCCAGTATTTTTTATTATTTCCGACGGGTTTTTAAATTTATGAAATCATATTATTACCAAATTTTCGAAGGACTGAAAATCCTGGAGTTTCGCATTAAATTTCGGTCAAAATTCTAAATATTCCCGTATAACGGTTCAAAATTTCTCAAAAAGAGGACTTTTAATAAAGTCCATAAATATGACCCCCTGCCACTGAGAAAAATCCCGAATCTGTAACTGGTTTGAGTTTCATGGCCCCACCGCGCGTATTCGCTGAGTATGATGATCCCGGTGCCGATGATGGCGACGGCAACGAGTATGTACGTAGAAATGCGGGTCTGAAACCACGAGGCTCCCACAACCTTCAGCATGGCTCATTTGTATGCAATAAACCCCCTCACAAAAAATTTTTAAAGTAAGAACGTGTTTTCTCGTCCTCAACCCATCGGTTACAAAGCGCACACTTCGTGCTGGCTTTTTAGCGGACCCTTTAAGGCCTGTCTTTCCTGTGTAATTTTTTGCGCTCTTCCTCTATAGGACATGAAATTAATCATAATTTCATTAATTTAATTACTCGCACAATGATTATTGATTACATTCTAAAAACTTGACTCAAATCGAAATAAACAAGTACATTTCCTTGGAGTTTTGCTAAGAATTCGAATTAAAAAAAAAATTTTTTAATTCCCAAGTCTGAAGCTCGGATTTCGAAAGTTCACAGTTTACAGTTTTCGGAATGCAAGAATGTGGATTTTATGAATATATTTTGAAATTTTAAATTATTTCATGCGGAAAATTCGAAAAGCCTAAATAATCGGAACTTCTAAAATACAAAAATTGAAAAATGCGAATTGAAACATCCAAACATCGAATTCAATCCTTCCGAAGGGCAAATTTGAAAATTCAAATATTTCGAAAATTCAAACTTTGGCATTCTAAATTTTACGATCTTTGGAATTCAAATGCAAAAAGTCGAAAATTTCAGTAACCAATAACGAAGCAACTCAAATTTACATCCTATAATAAATGAACAGCTTCTGATGTACGGAATTTCCAAAATTAAAATTTAAGAATCCGAAAGTCGAATGTGGTATTTTCGAATACGAAAATCAAAAATAAAAAAAATCCCAACTTAAAAAATTATACAGATTCTAAAATCCGAGAATTACGAGGTTACGAAATATTTTTTTTCTTATCACTAAAATTTCACTGATTAATTATCAGACATTTCCTAAAGCCCGAAAAATGTGTCTCGAAGTCGAGTTTAATCTACACATGTCCGAATTCTATTTCTGACCATTCTAATCTTCTTAGAACCCATAAAAAACTGATTTCCCAGAAAATGAAGAACGAAATTAGAATGACCGAGTGGCAAGGTGAAGGCCAAGATGGTTCGAATTGGCTCTCAAGAACGTAGCCGTCGGCTTCGAATAATTATTATCGTCTCGGTAATTATCTCTTTCGCACATCATCCTCAGTATAAGAATTTCAATCACGTCGCCATCGATCTAATCAATTATCATTAGCGCTCATGTTCAACTTTGTACATCGACTCGAAACTTCCACAACCGTAATTTGGTATTTTTCCGAAACGCTCATAAACTGGAAGATTCATTTGTTAATACCGTCGTAATTCATGCGAATGGAAATGTTTCGGTCAAACGAGTATGGAAACAATTAATTTACATTCTTTGTCATTGCGGCCGTTTTGCGTCACGATGCATGATATCATGGCCAATTGACTGGTCAAACATACTTATATGAGTGATCCCATTGTTTATCCAGATGAATCGCGACTATTTGGCGCCACGAAAAATCGCGATCGAGGAATTTCCATTATTCTAAAAATGTCGAGCATTCGAGATCGTGTTTTGAGATAAAAAAGATTAAATCTAATAATTGGAGATAACGAATGACGTCTGGATGAATTGGAAATGTAATTAGATCGATATTTATTTTATAGTGTTGATGATTTTTTACTAAGTAACGTACATATTTTTCATTTTTTATTTACAAGTTAGTTATCATTTTTTTCGATGATTTTTGAGTTATCTATTAGTCGATAAAAATTACTAGTCTAATGTTTTACGGATTATTGCATAATATCTGACTCGATTATTTGACACGTTTTCAAATTTTTCGAAATTTTTATAAAAGTATTCCAAACTTTCGAGAACATGTCAAAAACTGTAATTTGCGAACATTCTCACGATAAATGAATAAATATAAAAATGTGTATAAAAACTATGAATAAAAAAACTAAATATGTGAAAAATACCGAAATTTCACATGTAGGCTGAAGTTATACTTTCAAACTACGATAATATTCTTCGATTTGAAAATCGATCTAATTTCCACAGTCAATTTTCCAAACCACGTGACCGTCCATTAAAAAACAAACGTTAAATGATTATAAAACCTTCATCATTTGCGTTTCAAACACAACGAGTACTATTTTTAACGCCAGAATGAACGCATTCTTTCGACGGATGATCACTTTTTCGCGAAAATTCAACAAACCATGCGAATCTTTCAAAATATTGCATTACGCGACGCAACTCGTTGAAATCACAAAAAAAAATAATTACTCGCACGTGAAGCATAAAACAAATCATTGATGACTCATTCCAAATCAATCCGTTCGTCGTTTGTGGAAAAATTAGATAATAGATAAGCGGTTCTTTTTTCCTCGATGATAAAAAATGTGCTTTACTGTTATCTCTCACGACGATCCCCGAAACTAAGGCACGTGACGAACGTTTTTTTTGCATTATATAATTTAATTTTTTTTGTCGTAAATTTTTTATATTTGCAAAATATTTTAATGCATAAAATTGATTATTTTCATGTCAATAATCAGGGGTTTGGAGATGAATGATTCAAATCATTTTTTCGGGGAGAGAAAAATGTGAATGAAATTTTTGAAGTCAACTCACCGTGACTAGATAGTGGTTTTGTTGGTTGCATAGGAAGAGAAATGGTTAAATTGGATTACATTCCTTATGGATGTGCTGTCGATCCACTGTGCTTGGACCAGTTACTCCGACACTGAAGCCCAAGTGCGATGTGCGATCACTCGCGGTACGACTAGCACTGGGACTTACATAGCGCGAGTAATACTTGGCTTTCGAGATTTGCCCCCACTTTAGACAGTTTACGATGCCAGGCTTAAAGAAAAAACTGAATGTAAGTGCTGAGACTCACGGGTAAATTTCGTGTATCAATATCTGATTAAATGTATACATTATATATAATATTCGGTATTTGTTGTCTTCATGAGTAGATTTTCACAATAATCGAAAGTAAAAATGCATAAAATTTTTAAAAAGTCATTCAAAACTGCTAAAAACCTAAAATCATTGTGATAAGAACTATCACCCAAATGAAAAAGCATAATCTTATATAAATTCAACAACAAAGTGTCAGAATTTTTTCCGATTGAATCAACGATAAGATATCGGAAATTCACGTCCTTGCAAGATAACGAACAATTTCTAACAATTTTTTATTGAGTTCATTGCAACCTTAATCGCAAATTTTTTGCTTATCATGCGAACTTCATACATGGTTCTGTAATTAATAAAATGATGGTGCCAAATATCTTATGATTTCCTGTAATGTTATTCTCCATTTGATTCAATTTTACTTTCAAAATTTATTTTTTTTGAAACCTCGTTTAAAATGGTTTATGGATCGCGGAATTCATCCCTATACGAATGCTGTATAATGGAACTCACGCGAAGTTGCTTGGAATTTCTTGATTGCGATTTCGAAAGGAGAAAATAGCGAGCACGCGCTCCAAGGAATGCAATATTATTCGCCCCTTTCAACCTCATCGCCATTTATGCACGTTATTTTTAAATTCCCTCATATTTTTTATGTAAAACTATCAATTTTTCCATCACGAATTCTTTTCTATAGAGTAATAACAATTAAATTTCAAATCAACTTTCCATCGCCTCCAGCGAGCAATTTCATCTTCATTTTCCAATAATTTGCTGATTAAAAAATCCTAATCAACCTGAGCAAGCAGCAAAGCTTTTTATGTGTAGCTAACAACATTACAACGTTTAAACATCAATTACTTGAAAAAAAAAAAAAAAAATTAGAATCAATCTTACACTGAGAAACGCTAATCACTACGATAGAGATGAATCTTTCAAGCAACGATTACAGTTGCTACTGGAACGATTAATATCGTTGCTTGAGAGATTTATCGTTACCATAGCGATTAACGCTTTCAGTGTAATAGACGTTAATGAAATATGATGGACGTCTTATTTATCTTCACCCCTCAGTATAGAAATAAATATGTCACCTCTAAATAAAGCATGTAAAAATAATCTAAAAAGCAGTGAAAAATGACCTGAATGGAATGTAATTTGAAAAGGGAGAAATTGCGCCGGCGCAGTTTTCCGCGCGCCAAGAAAACCACCCTTCGAAAGAAAATGCACGAGTTCCAGTGACGAACGAACAATCGCGAAGTGACTACTGAAAAATTACCGATCGCGCGTTGACTCAATTAAATTACAGAAAATGAGCATCAAGTTGATCATTTTCGTGATTATTGGAGTGGTTGAAAACAGTTTCCAGTTTTCTCTAGAAAATGGTTCGACGGCCCAAGTCCATTCGGTTCCCCTCGGATCGGAAATTACGTTTTTTTGGAGGTACATATCATGAAAATTCGGTTTTAATTAGATGAAAACTAATTTTTTCTTTGAATGGGGAAATTTAGGGTAGATCTTTTGAGCCAATCGATCGCTGCGGAAGTGCATTATTTGGGAGAGGAATTTTCCTGGTTGGCGATCGGTTTTTCTGATTACGGGGAGAGTGAACCTGCGGATTATTGCGTTTTTTGGGTCGACTGGCACCGCAAAGTTCAATTACAAGTAATTTCGTGATAAGGGAATTTCTTTGAAAAATCGGTGTTTCGGAATATGCAATTTTCAGGATACTTGGGCGAGCGGTGATAGTCGAATAAACGTGGACACGCAACAGGACTGTGAGAATTTTAATTGGAAAAAGCGAGGGAATTTGACCAAGTTCACTTTTACACGGAAGTTTGACACTTGCGACGATCGTGATTACGTTATTGAAGTAATTGAGAAATTTTTTGAAACTTCGTGGACTTCCCCACAACCGTAAAAATTATGTATCAATGCTCAGAATTGCTAAAATGCTAAAAATTTCCGAAACCCTCAAATTTTTAAAAATGACCACAATATCAACACTTTTTCATCTTCTCGATTCCTAAAAACTTTCTAAATGCGGGCTCTTCAACTACTCAAGATGACAATACAAAGTGTACAATAAAAATCCGAAAAACATTTGATTTTCGGGTAAAAATATAATATGTGCCCAAAACTTTGATAAAACTTCACTCACGTCGAATTCGCGAAAACATTTTCATCCCAGCCCTCTTTTAGAGAGGGACAACTCATTTGGTATGGTTGAAAGGACGTGGTCCACTTTCTTCACTCGCGGGTCTTCGAGTTTCTGACGCCAAAAGTTCGGGTATGTCCAGAACTGAACTCATGAGAATTTCGCATGCAAGGCCGAAATTCCCCGAGGATGCTTGGCAATACGAAGTGCTCGCCGATCGAGTCAAAGTACCAGATAAAGAAACAACTTATTGGTGCCGGGTCCAAAAATTGCCCGCTGTTCTCGCCAAAAAGTACGGAAAAAGAATTCAAAATATTATCAAATTTTCTCGAATCAATAAGTTCATGAAATTTTCTTCATCAATATATTTGAGATTGAGTGTATTTTCAAAATTTATTTGAATTTACTGAAATTTTCAAGATTTGTGGAAGCCTTTCAATATTCACTGAAACATTTTAATCCTCGGAAATTTTGATGTGATTTTTATATTTATTTCCGTGTTCGCACTTTTTTTTCAATTTTCATTCCATAAACGTAAGAACATTTTGTACGCAAGGCACCACATTTTACAATTCGGCCCATCGATACATAAAGGAAACGAACACTTAGTGCACCACATGGAATTGTTTCATTGCGCTGGGCCTGCAGACGCTGAAATCCCCTTGTACAATGGACCTTGTGAGAGCGCGGAAAGACCAGAAAAAACACAAGTAAAGTACAAAAATTTTAGTCTGATTTTCGATATTGTTAAAATCCTGTGTTAAAATGCAGAAGACCATGATTTCAAAATACTATCGTATGATGAAAAAAACTAAGAAAAATTCCCACAAAAAGGTCATTTTCTCCGGAAACACGTAAAAAAATTACCTTTCAAAGGTCATTTTTTTCGCGTCGTCATTTATAACAATGATGAGTTAAATTTGCATTGTCGATAATCAAGAACAATGAAAAACATTTTTTGCGCAACTAAGAAACATTTTTCCCTTAAAAGAATTTTGTGCATTGAAATTTTTATTGCAAAAAAAACCTCATTTATGCGGCAATTTTGGAGTTCCTAATCCACTAGTTAGCCATTTTGTAATTTACTTCTTCCTTGCTTACAAAGCGCATTATGTATATAACATTACATAATATAGTAATATATCACATTCAAAATTTACGTTTTTCACATCTATTTTCACCATAAGTCTTACGTAAGATTTCCGACGGGGGGGGGGGGATTGAAAATTTTACGAAATCTTACTCGGGGGGGGGGGGGGGTCAAAAAAGCCCTAAAACCGCCCTACGTAATTTATGGCCGACCCCCATTGATTGAATGAAAATGAAAGTTTTCTCTCACCATTTTATGACTTACTCACAATCAGATCTGCAAAAAAGTTTTGGCTGCTTGGGCGATGGGGGCGGATGCTTTTGTTTATCCAAAAGAAGCAGGTTTACCAATTGGGGGTAATAACTTCAACCCTTACGTAATGCTTGAAGTGCATTACAATAATCCAGAACACCATGCTGGTCATGTGGATTCTTCCGGGATACGATTTATTTTTACGAAAAAATTGAGAAAATATGACGCTGGCGTCATTGAACTCGGATTGGAGTACACGGATAAAATGGCTATTCCGCCTCAACAGGTGATTTTTTCGAAATGCAGAAAAATTAATTAATTCTGTCTATCGTGTAGTTTTGAATAAATTTTTATAATTACGATAGTCAGAATTGACCAGACTTCGAAGATCCAAAATTACAGAAAGAAAAATATCAACTCTTTCGTTTCACATTTTTATCAAAGCGTATAAAATGAATGTCGCGATTTCATTTTTAATGTTTTTGTATTAAAGTTTTGAATCGACGAAAGCATTTTTTTCGATAGGAATCTTTTCCTCTATCGGGCCATTGCATCTCTGAATGCACCGGTATCGGACTGCAGCAAACGGGAATTTTCGTTTTTGGGTCTCAACTTCACACACATCTTACGGGAACGAGTGTGATTACGAGGCATGTTAGAAACGGCGAAGAATTACCGCCTTTGAATTATGATAATCATTACTCCACGCATTTTCAAGAGATCCGATTATTACCGGAACCCGTGAATGTATTGCCCGTGAGTAAAATTTGTTCTAGTTTTCTTATTCGTAACATATCAGACATTCATTATCATTATTGTAACCAAACGTTTCTTTTAACATTTATATCCAATGTAATCATTTGGACACTTATGGAAAATAATGTTCTCTGCAAAAGTTACCACTCGGACTTTGAAAAAAATCACATCACTTATCGAGAATAATTCTTGTTACCATTTGAAAAAAAAATTCCAATCGATTCATAAATTGCTTTATTGATAAATTTTATCTTTTGGAAAAATGGTCATAACATCCACGAAATGATTTTTTTAAACGTCTTTCAGGGAGATTCGTTGATAACGACTTGCACTTACCGAACGATGAACAGAACAAACGTTACTCTCGGTGGATTTGCAATTTCAGATGAAATGTGCGTTAATTACGTTCATTATTACCCGAATTCTCGATTAGAGGTAAAATATTTCAAATTGTAGTTACCTTAAACGAGATTCCTCGTATTTTTGTATGCTTTTAGTCATTCTATTAGACTCGTGAATTGTGAAGGATAATATAGTAACATGACCTCTGAATGAATTTTAGGTTTGCAAAAGTGCGATAAGCGACGACGCATTAAAAACATACTTTCGGTACATGAGAGAATGGGAAAACCAAAAAACCAGCAACGAAAATGGCATTTCAGCCAATTACGAAAGCATAGAATGGACTAGAGTTCGAGTCGCTGCGCTTCATGACCTCTATGAGGCTGCTCCACTTGGTTAATATAGCAATGAGATAAACATTTATTAGAGCCTTAATCACTCGCTTATTTGAATGAATTCCGATAGTAATTTTAGTACAAAGCTGTGACCTGTTAGTTGTTCCCTTATTTTGACTAATTTCACCGTACTAATCTGAATTAAGATGTTTGCTGAATATACAACTAAATGGCCTTCACAGTGATTCGATAAGCAACATCTACAAAACTTGAATGAGAGACTTAAAATTTGCAATACTGCAGGTATGCAGTGCAATGGATCTGATGGGTCAAGACTTCCAGGTTTATGGGACAACATCGCGGCAACTCCAGTACGATTGCCATTGCCTCCCCCCGCTCGAAATTGCCTATCGACGGGACATGGACATGAAGCTTGGATGCCCTCTTAATGATAAGGAAATCATCGAAAAATTGAAAGTTCATGTGAATGTCAAAAACTGCGCGATTTTGAGAATGAACGAATATTTTTGCGTGAAACGAAACTGTGCAATTCGATCATAAAAAGGTTGCGGCATTTTCATAAATCTATATAATGCGCGTTTAATTTGGTTAAGAAATGTTGTGTATCAAATTTAACTTGACGATAATTTGACTTGAATTGTACATGACAATAAATAAGAACAAGGATATTAATTGTTTTTACAATTACGTGCATCGATCTGTCGCGAAAAATCATGATATATGGTGACCCATTCGTCACTAAATGAGTCAAAAACACGAACAATATAAAATCATTATTCAAGTTAAACTTTCAAATATTTTCGAAATTTTCAACAATTTTTCTGCATTAATTAAAAATTTTCTCTATCTTGATCAACATTTTGTAAATTTTTAATATATTTATAACTACTGGTTATTTTGCTTGTGACTGAATTTGTTGCAATCTGGCCATTCTTATGATACTGTATGATACGATCTTAATTCGCCTTGCTTCCCTTTTTTGGCGCAGTGCCTGGCAGCAAGTAGTGCAAGTACAAGGACTACCAAGAAGTTCTTGAGTGCTACCAAGTGCTACTTGTGTCTAACAAGCAGAAGTAGTGCAAGTATTATATTATACTTGCAGGTCAGCTGAGCAATTTTTCCAGAGGCATCCAGAGGGCAGCACATCTTATCGTGACGTCATGTCATTATTGACAACTTTTGACATCGTTGACATGAGTTGACAATTACTGACAATTACGTATTCGACAATCATAATTAATTTTTTGATTAAGAATTACATTTTTTATGTGAAAAACGGCAGAAACAGTAACTAATGACCGATGTCACAAAATGGAGGAAAATGGATCGGAATCTGTCATCGGTTCTCAAGATAATCTTTCATTAATTTCAACTCAGTATGTTGACACGAATATAGACGAGGTGATTGTAATACTAAATTTCAAGTAAATCTGCGTTAAATTTATTGCACGAAAAACCCATATTTGCATGTTTACAGCATACCAATAAAACAAACAAAAATATATTTCATGGTATAATTACAAATAATTCAATATTTGAAAAATTATAACGGATTGCAGAGTTAAATTATCAGTGTCAGTCTACTGATTTTTACCACTCCTATATTATTTATAATATATGCTGTTGTCACATGATATGTTATTACTTTAATAGTTTTGTAATGCTGACACGAATTGTAAAATGTCCAGTCTAAATGTTATTCAAGTGAAGGAAATTTAAATTTTGATTGAGAAACATAACATTTTTTTTCTTCTCAGTTGGACGACGAAGAATATGAAATACCAGCAGTTGACAAATTGCCGACCTTGGAAAGCATTCTCGCAGAACCAGAAAGTAATTCGCTTTCTGGGACCGACGATGACTTTTTGTCAATGTCGGCTGAAAATTTGGGAGGCAGCGGGGAAACAGCGAGCGTCGGAAGTTTGGCATCCTTAAATTCTCTGACAAAATCCAGGAACACACAACCTCCAGCTTCTGGAATCATCCTGAGGCACATAATTTTGAAAGGAATTTGCGCTCAAGTTGCTTCTGCGAGCGTAAGTGCCATAACCATTGAGTATCAAAGAACGTACAGAAATTTAGAAACTATGAATAATGACTTTAAACAATGTGCAAAAAACGTTATGAGACACATGTTTTATTTTTCTTTTCAGGAAAGAATAAATGCAGGTCTTGCAAGTGCAGTTGCAGCAAGAGGAAATTTATTAGTTATCGGAACTAGTCACGGTTTGATTTTGACTTTCGATTCGTCTCAAACTTTGCGTTGGTGTGATCAAGAAGCTCGACATCAAGGTGCTGTTTCTGCTTTGTGTTTCAATAATGACGGCAGCAGAATACTTGCCGGTTTTGCAAGAGGATATATTCTCATGATCGATAGTTTTAATGGAAAAGTATTGAGGACATTAACGGAAGTTCATGCTCCAGGAACCGCAGTGCTTCATGTTAAAGTAAATTCAAATATGAGGAAGAAATAGTTTCTGTTTCTAGAATCTATTATTTCCCAAAAATCCTCAAATGTGATGAAAAATGAGAAAAAAACGAACTTTAAAGTTTACAGATTCTCCAAAAATTGCTTTGTGCAGTGACAGTGGAGGTTCGGTATTTGAACTGGGTTTCACCAGGATAATGGGCGTTCGAGGCTGCGAGAGCAAGTGCATTTTTAGTGGTTCCCGAGGCGAAGTTTGCACCCTGGAACCGCTTCTCTTCAATGACTTTCCCTCACATCCTTTGAAGAATTTTACCATTGTAGCTATGGCCACTTTATCGAAGGTGCATTCCTTTGTTACCTTTTTCAGACGTTTAACTTGTCATCTTAACATTCAAAAATTCAAGGCTTCATACTTTTTAGATCAAGAAATGCGTAAATTTTGATATTGCAATTTGAGATACTTAGGATTTCCAGTTCAGCCTGTGGATTTAAAAATGTATGAAATCAAAAGTCTGGTTTCAGTAGAAAACAAAATTATAACTGGAATGGAGTTTTTTCTCATCAGCAAACCTGATTCAAACATATGTAATGTCATTTTCAAGGTGATAGTCGTTTGTATAAGGCCTCGGATGAAAGTTATCCTGACTCATTCCCTGAACGGCGCAGCCATCGCTCCACCTCAAGTTTCCTGGCAACTCGTCGTCATTCAGTCAGCTAATTCGACACGAGTCGTTGACCCAGTGCTTGCTCTTGGAAGAGATACTGAAGTTTATTTTTATCAGGTGATAACAATTTTTCAAAAATCTCCACCACAACTAGATAAGTATTATGATCAGGAGTTGGAATTGTAAGATTGTTTAATTAGAGTTCTCATTTTTGGAGTTGAAAACTTTAATTTTTTTAGGTTTGCACGGAAGCCAAAAGTTCCAGGATAAACCTTTCGCCATTACGAAAAATAATTTTGACGTACATGATGAGTAATTTGAGATGGTTGAACGCGAGGTCCTTAGTGATTTTGGATGTTCATGAAAGACTGCATTTAATTGATGTGAGGGTGCCCGATAATTTAGAGGTTCTGGACGTTAGTCAAGTTGGAATTTCGTATGCTTCAAGTCATTTTAAGGGATTGTCAACTGGAGGAAATGTGTCGAAGGTAATTCAAGTTTTTTTGTAGATTGTAAATTTTCTATTCATTTGTTCATATTATTAGTACAGTTTTTATATTTTCAAATTGTGAAATCGAAATATTCACATTCCAATTTGAAACTTCATTACTAAATTTCAGCAGAACTATGGGTTGAACAATTTTTCAATTCCAATTTTTCTGAAACGAAATAATTTCAGGCGATGGCATTAGCTGGCGAACGAGCTTGTTACAACTCTGTCATCACTGTTGGAAACCAACTTCTTCTTTTAGGAACCAAAAGTTTGCATGCAGTCTGCATTCGAACGTGGACTGAAAGATTACGACATTTATCTATGCAGGTAAATTTCGCAAAAAAATATAAACGACGCATTAACTCATTTCCCAAAAACCTTTTTCTAGGGAAAATTTCAAGAAGCTCTCGCATTGGGTCTGTCGTTTTACCATGACAAAGCAAAAGCAGTGGTTGGCTTGCACGGTTCGAAACAGCGCAGGAAACAAATAGCCCGTGACAAAGTTTCCCAAGTTCTTGTAAAGTACATGGACTTTTTGAAACAAAGTTCCGTGGACGAACAGAATTTAGACTTGGAAGTGGTTGTTTCGACTTGCGTTAGTTATTGCGTCCAGTTGGAAAGTAGCGAGTTGCTTTTTGGAAAACTATGGGACCTTGTTT
Organism: Platygaster equestris; assembly: GCA_030522785.1. Classification (NCBI taxonomy): domain Eukaryota; kingdom Metazoa; phylum Arthropoda; class Insecta; order Hymenoptera; family Platygastridae; genus Platygaster; species Platygaster equestris. The sequence goes on from JAPYZK010000470.1 coordinate 44,243, forward strand.
CGGAGTTGGAAGACCTCAGAGTAGTTTTTTTGAGGTCTTTGGAAGGTCCTTTGTTGGATGGGAGTTTACCACCGAGATTACCTCCTTTGGTGGCCCAGCAATTTTTTGCACTTTATGATGAGGAAAATCGGACTGAGGCTTTGCAATCTGTTGCCATTTTATTAGCTGTGGAATGCCTTGATATTCATCAGGTAGACATTTTTTTATTGAGTTAAACGGTTTTAGAAATAACACAAATTTTGGAAAACTCTTGGTTCGTTTTTCATTTGTCTTATCATAACCAATTTGCATTTTCCAGCTAACATTGATTTGCCGAAAGCGCGGTCTCTGGGAAGCCCTGATACATCTGCAAAAGACGTCCCTCGGTGATTTCACGGCTCCGATTCACCAGTTGATGCCAGTTCTTCGAAACTATCTTCCACAAAACCCCTACGGCGCGCTTTCTAAAGACTGCGTTAATTTGGGCAACGCGCTTCTAGTCTATACGAATTGTTGCTTAGCAGGTCGAGATTTTCCACGCGGTGAAATGTCCGAGACTGCTTCGAAAAAGGCGAAATCCGACATTCTTCGAGCTCTTCTTTCTCAACATTCGAGTTTAGCCAACGAAACAGAAATTCAGTATCCATATTTAAGAACGTTTTTGAGGTTCGACGCGAAGGGATTTTTGGATGTGATCATAATGGCTTTTCAGGTATAACTCCAAGTCGCAAAAGGACGTTTCGTAAAAGTATTCAAGATCCTTAATTTTTCGATACTTTTACTAAAAATTACAAAAGTTTTACAATTTTGTAACTGGCACTTTGTAGTATAATATTTGTCAATTTTTTTCAGGAAGTTGAATTTTCATCTGAAATGGGACTGAGACAAAAACAAAGGCTAGTTGACATTTTGCTGACCATAGTTATGCCAAGCACGCCGTTTGTCCTTCAAAGTCCAGAATATTTGACGGATAAACAAAGATCCTTAGTCCTTATCTTTGTGGTGAACGAGATAACTCAGGATAGCGTTGTTAACCTTGAACCAACGACCTTGAATAAGGTTGTGGAGACGCTTTCGAACGTGCCGGTGAACTCGGAAATTTCCAAAGATCATCAGACCGAGAAAGAGAACGCTGTCTTGCAACTGTTGCAATGTAGAAAACTTGTCAGCATATCAGATAAAACGCTTATCAATTTGGCACAAAGAGCGAATTTGTAAGTTTTGTGTCATGAAGGTGAATCGGAGTTGATAAGAAATTTGAAAATTCAAAATTACAGAGTACTAAGTTTTCGTACTTCCTGCTTCATCAAGTTTTGACATTTCAATTTCAGAATTTCTGTGAAATTCTCAAAATGTCAGTTGATCATTGTTCATTTTCAGTTTACGTGTTTTGGAATTATTGTACACAAGTCGAGAAGACTGGCAAGCCGTTTGTCGATGCATGACAGCGGATCCCACCAGGTCACACAACGTCTGGCCTTGGCTCCTCAGACTGCCGAAAAACACACTCCAAGATGTGATAACAGAACACATTTTAGTTTTAATTAAAATCGACGCCAATCAAGTGGCTTCGATAATTGCCAGCCGACTGCCTGGCGAAGTTGACAAATTATTGAATAATTTATCAGCCCATACAGAAGAGTTGTATGCTCTCCTAAATGCGCTTTATTACCAATTGCACCTATGCAAAGAAGAGAACAACAAATTCGAATTACGCACAGATGTTTTGGAAAATTATTTGAGATTGATGTGCCAAATGGAACCAGAACGTGTTGGTACCTTTTTTAATTCGAAATTTTTGTTCAAGTATCATCGCTAAATGCTGTTTTTATATTTAGGTGGTTTCTCATTTAATGGGACCACATGGATGTCGATTGGACGAAGCTTTGAAAATTGTTGAAAATGAACATCATCGAGACGCAAAAGCGGTTATGCTAGAAAAATTGGGAAATCATCAAGAAGCTTTCGATTTGTTGTTGAACGGGTTAAAGGAATGTTTTAATGAGGTACTGAAAAAATTTTCATTTGTTTTATTTTGTGAATGTTTTTTTAAGTTCATGTTTGTTGTTTCAGTATTGTAAAAATGAGAGTTGCGATGAAGCTGTTCATGTAACGTTGCAATTGACGAGTTTGTGCAGAAGAGCAGCGGGTTCTCTCGATTGGATGCCATTGGTGGAAATTGTTCTTGGAGGGCATTTGCATGGCGATGATGAGAAAGGTTTTCAACTCAATCATGTCGTACAAGTGTTGTTTTTCATAGTTTCAAAGAATTTTGTATTTATCCGTAATTATTTCCGTGATTAATTCTCATGGTTCTTTTTTGGCAGTAAAGTTATTACGAGAAAAACTTCTCAACATGATTCTGGAAGCTTTGGGTGGAACCACGGCACTTTCCGTTGTGCTTGAACAAATTCTGAAACACCCCTTGGCCACTGGTGGAACGATAAAAGATATTAGAAGATTACTCAGTGGCGTCTTGACACAGTCGCATTACGAAGAAACTCTAGTCGAAACAACCGCAAAACTCGTTAGCCTTGATTTGCACAAATCATTGAAAAAATCCTTGAGGTCATTATATTCTTGAACCTGTACTAATATTGTCACGAGTTTCTCGTGTTATAAAAATTAACGAATCTGTCAAATTTGCAGGTACGCTGGTAGAGCATACACGACTTTATCTACAGTATGCCCAATTTGCAGGCAAACACTTTCTCAGTCCTCAGAATATGTGGCAGTTTTCGATTGTGGCCATGGTTACCATTCGAATTGTTTGCCGGAGCTCAAAACTTGTTACACTTGTCTTAATTCCAATAACGAAGCCCCTATAGCAGGGGGTTCATTTCCTTCAACACCAAGAGTTTCGGTAAGATTCTTCAACACTGAATTTCTTGAACAGTGTACTCATAACAAAAATTAATTGTAACTGTTCAGGAAAGGAGACGAAGATATTCACCGCCAGAATTTACGCGCGATTTGAATACGACCTTTCGATTGGCGCCGCCTGTTGTTTGGCCCGACCTCGAAGGCATTTTTTGATCTAGTCATACAAATTTTATTACGACTATTACAACGATGTATTAGAATCATATTGATCTGTTATGTGTATAAACAAATTTTTTTAATATCACGTTCGTTTTTTTTTTATTTACAAAGATCTTGAAATGAGATGCCATTGTCACAAAATCTTGATCATTCAGTTTTTCATGACTGTTAAAAATTCTTGGAAACGAAAAAATGAATAATATAATTTATTATATAAACGCCGTTTTATTTGCGACAATACATACACGAATCATATAATGCAACGTGGTTTTATTCGAAATTGATGTAGCTACGCTATATGACCCATACATCCTCAATTCATCTATTTTTTGGCAGTTATTATATTACTTTTCAATATAATAATTTAGAGAGGTATTTTTTATGTGAGACGCTTAAAAAACCACCCGGTTCAAATTGAAAAAAAAGGCCTTGCCAGACAGTTTAAACCAAGTGAGCTCATTTGAACGCGAGTGAACAATCTTAAAACCTCTTTATACAACTCGAATACAATTAGAGCCTCGCAGCTTCACCAAGTGTTGAATAATCACGAGCGCGTTTATAAAAAATATGAATGAGGAATAAATGCCGTTTCGCGAAAAAAGTTCTATTTACAAAAGTTCCAAGAACTTGATTTTTAAAACATTCGATTAAACAAGAAAACATTTCCGACCCACTCGTAACGTTATATAAAAAATGTATATCAATCGTACACAATCACAAAACGAACCAGCCGGAAAATTTTCATCAAAGTCGAATGTCATCGAAATCAATTCAGTTTCACCGTATTGTAGAAAATTTTATCTTTAAATATTTTCACTTAGGACGGATGCGTCGACCGAAAATGCACATTTTCGTCGTTCCATCGTTTTCGTTTCTCAAAATTTGACCCTTCAGAACAAATTTGTTTTCCTTTACCTCCAGCTTTTGTTAAAGTGACGATGATGATATTGGTTACGATTTCGATGTCGGTGAAAGTTTTGTTGTTTACAGAAATTTTTTCTAGGGTTGTTGTTGTAGTATCGGTGGTTGTTGTAGTATGGGTAACCACCGTGGTTTTTGTTGTTGCTTTGGAAGTCTTGGAAAGGATTAGTTTTATAGGGTCTGTCATAACTCTTGTTATGAGGGGCTTTGATTTTTTTTGTACGACCTCGGTCCATGTCTTCATCTTCGTCGATCGGGCGTTTTCTGCTTTCATAACGATCGTTATCGGCTTCGCGTTCAATAAGGGATTTGTTTCCATCCCAACTGGTAACTGTAAATACAACAAATGATTGTTTTCAAATTCTGCCATGTGACAAGGTAGAAAATTGAATGAAATAAAAAAAAAAAAATTCAAAACTAGTATACAAATCTTCAGATTAATATATTGGCCCAAAAAAATAAAAATACTAACCAGAAGAATTTCCATAGCCCCAGTGGCTCATTTTGGATAGTCTATCAGCTGTGTCCGACCTGTTGGTGCCATCAAAAGGCCTCATAGCCGCAGCATTGCTTATCGAATGGTTACTGGACTTCCTTGATTCTTCCCTAGAGCAAAGAAATGTACATGAAACTTATGAATTAAAATCTCAAAACAAACCTTTGTTTAGGCAAGATACAAAGTGCCTGACACAAAATTCAATCTATCATAATTACTAGTTAAGGCTCATTGTAACACGGAACAGCTTGAAAAATCAATCGAATCATTTTTTAAATAACCAATTAATGATTCGATTCCCTCAATTTTTTGATTAGCAAAACCACAATATTTACTTGTTGTCCGTAACTAGCCATCCATTAGTAGTCGAAGCCACAACCGTATCGCTCTTACTGCTACTAGCTTTTGTGGGAATTCTTTCTTCAGGTCCAAACTTCGACTTCCATTTATCCTTCGCGTCTGACTCCACCGGTTTTTGATCCTTGTGAAATCCATTTGTCCGGGACTCCGAATGACCGTTCGTCATCGAACCGTTACTCGAACTCGGCGATTTCTCCCACCGATGAACCCCGTTTCCATTTGACGCCTTCTCAGACTTTTCTTTCGAAAATGAAACCCTTGATTCTACTTTTTCCGGAGAAACAGCATTGTTGGATTGCGCGACATTGGTAGAAATTTCTGCATTGGCTTCTTCTTCGTCGCTCGAACCATCATAAGGAACGAGACTGTTCTTTTTACTTGGGGTTTTACCATTTTCTGCACATGGGTGTTTCATGGAAGCTGGCAAAACAGGCCCGATGAAACGCTGAGGTTCTTTATTTGGAAGCGACGCGCTCTCTTTGCTTTTGGGAATTGTTGGGGAAGACACTGGTTTTGCTGCGATGCGTTTTATCGTGGAATTGTTGGTCGAAGACAGTAATCCATTAGGAATGGAGACGCCATTGGCTTTGGGGGGATGAGACGGGAAGTGATTATCGGATTCGAGTTCAAAGATCATGATGTACGCGTTTGTGTTCATGAAGTTATTGAAGCTTATCGGCCGAACCTGGGAAATATAAATTTTTTCATACAATTCGGATGATCAAATACATTTGTTAAATAAAAGCTGCTTAACACCAGATTTCTTGAGACTTGAAACGTACTAGTTTTTTATTTTTCAATTGTAAAGTTTTGACAGTGATAAGCTGAAATCTTCAAAAGTTGTAATATTTGGTACAAACTGCCTAGAATCCATTCTTTCAAATTCAATTAGTACTCGTAATAGTTCAAACAACGATAAATTTAGGTAATTGACTATGAGTGTTAATTTCGAACTTACACATGAATCATCAAAGGAATAGTACTTTCCAGAAGAAACTTGCGCTACCGCGGTGTAATGCCCACAATTGACAGATGCGCCCATGTGTGTCACCATGGACGTCAATTTGTACACGAGCTTTTTCTTGGGCCCTCCATTCTCGTTCCAAAGGAACGGGCCCATATCCACCGTCGACTTATACCCGATGTGCCGCTGAATTTTTCCGCCCAAAACACTGAAGCGTTTCAATTGCACACAGAGCACCTTTGGTGGTCTTTCTAGACTGAACTGTTTCGTAGCCGGCACTCGACGTTTGCAGGCCTCACATTTGTAGTCATTGTTGTCCAATTGTTCATTGCTGGAGGTACAAAATGATTGACATCCTCACTCAAAATGACTACTGTCGTGATTGTGTATCAATTTCAATGTACTTTCCTAATTAGTCAGAAAAATCTTCAAAAATTTGCATTTTATTGACTCAATAAAAAAATGCTATCACTTCAAATCTCTCAAGTTCGAAAATTTAGCTACACTAAAGAAAAATATGACTAAAGTGTCAATAATCAAATTGCAAATAAAAAAAGAAAGTAGGTACATATCGGAAGTACAGAAATTTTTGGAAGTACAAAGGAATAAATATGATATTCTATACTGACCCACAGCTTTAGACTGCACACGCAAAATGTACCATTTTCGTAATTCTATTTGGTTTACACACTAGACTGATTATATACCTAAAATAATTTGTCAAAGCTTCTTCCAGAGTGCCTGCTTTTCTAATATCCACCAGGAGGTCTTGGAAATGCTGAAACGTTGTCGAAATGTGCCCACATTGAAGGCATTTGACTTCAGTACGCAAGTAGCCACCAAAAATTTGGTTTATGGGTGTAGTTTCCTTCGAGTAGTTATCTAGTTTTGTTGCTTTGTGTCTTGTGAGGTAAGCTTTTTCCATGCCTTCCAAAAGATAGCGCAGGAACTCATGGGCATCCTCTTGTTGGCCAAAAGCCATTGTTCGACAAATCACTGAAAATCAAATAAAATAATAAATTCATCTGTTTGTAAATGATTAAAAACAATTCTCTTGTCCCCATTGAAAAATTGAATTAAACTAGTATAATTTATAAAACATGAATTCCCAGGTATTTGAAAACTGAAATTAAAAGATGTTGAATTTTGTTCAAAAATTCAATTGGTTCAATTTCTATGCGAAATTTGAAAAATTTCTCGACGGTTTTTCAAATATTTGTCATCTAATGATGGCGATAAACATGAAATGCTACAAAGAAAGCTACTTTCACATAAATGATGATCTCCTTGAGAACAATTAATGTGATTACGTGGAGACTCTGAGATACTTTTAAAAACTCAACATTACATTTCAACTTATTGTAGATATAAAAAGGTTTGATGGCGTCGTTGGATTTCTGGTGACTGAACTGCAAAGTTTTTGCCATCGCGCATGTAAGGCACTCTCTTCCATCTCCTGAAAAATTTTTCATATTATGGAAAATTCCATATTTATTTAAAAATTCAGGGTTGTTGTAATTCATAAATTTCCTTTGTTTTAATTTAATTTTTTTTAAGTGATGAATGAAATCTTTAGACCAAGGATTTTTTTTTACAATGTTTAGAATTTATGACGCTTTCTGAATTTAAATATTTTGCAAATTTGTTGGGTCCTCAGAATTGTTGACATCTCTTCAATTTCAGATTCTGCTAACTGGAAGTTTTCAAGATTCTATTGGGAAAAATTTTCTGATTTTTATGGAACTCCCCGATTACCAATTTTCTTGGATTTACACCCTGAAAAGCACAACAACCCTGAAACTATTTTGAAAAGTTGTGAACTGTCACCATTTTGCTCGCATTTGCTTTTGTGGTGGGCATCACTAAGTAGCCAATTGACAAGTGCAGGAACGTGAAAAAGAGCTTGCAAAGTGCTGTTGAGGTAGCATGTATTTCCAACATTGAACATCCCAGAGCCAACGGGAAAGTCGTCTTTCCATCCAAGTTGAACCTTGCTCGCTGAATACAAAGTCACCACAGGTTCTGGAATCCCCAACTTCGTGCTTTCTTTTTTCGTGTGGTTTGCACCACTCTCTGTTACTTTTTTAATTTCAGAATTTATTGGCAGGCCCAAAACAAGGTACTTGGACTTCAAATGATCTAGCATGGTGGATCTGAAATCTTCGCTCTCCTCGTACTCCACTTCTGACTGCAAAATGCGCGACGAGCTTCCCATTAAATTTGCCGTTGCATCATCGACAGATTTCGTGGACTCGAAAGAACACTGCAATGCGGCTGAGATCGAGTCACAAATGCTTGCTGCTGGCATTTTGGATTTGTATAAAAATTTTTCAGTACCAATTTTGCTGCTGAAATGAAATAAAAAAATGAATCATTTCAAGTATTCCACAAGAAAATTTGTGAGCAAAAATGGACATATTGAAAACAAAATTCCAGAACATTTTCAGGTATTTTGTAGACAAAAACATCTTAAAAGTTAATAACTTACTATAGATTTCAATGATTAAAAAATTAAAACGAATTAACAATTATGTTTAATGTTGTATAAATTTGTAATTTGTGTAATTATGTAAATTAATTGTGTATTTGTGTAATTATGTATTTTCTGTAATTATGTCAATTAAATCGAAGATTATGTTCAATTTCAAACAACTTTTCTAAATAACTATTTCAAAGTTGACAACTTTAAAATTTGGTAAATAACATAATACATTTTTTACATTTACATTGTAGATAATTGATAATGTTAAGTATGATATGATCAGTTCTTATGCTTCCTCTCCAGCAATGCTTTCTTCTTATCCTGATAACAATATCTATATACATTCAATTCTCTTTCATGCATGTCAATTCTACAGGAAAATGATAATACACAAATAATTGAGATCAAAATGTCTTTAAAAAAGTAGGTCATTCAGATAAATAGGCTGATCTAGTTTCTATAGATAATCATCGCAAATAGTTCAAAAGTTCTCAATAAAAGGTTCAATGACATATGACCCTTTTTTTGTTAAAAAGTTTTGTAACATACAAAAATAAAACGCTTATGATAGCAGAATTTAAGCTTTTTTTTTAATTTACAAAAATTCTGGTTTTTTCATCAAAGCGCCGATAGTTTCGTAATTTACATGCGAAATCCGATATTTTGACACTTGAAAAAAAAGTTTTTTGACATTTTTCATAAAAGTAGCTGAAACTAGACATTTACCGTGGAATTCAATTTCAATTAGTAATAATCATATACTGCCTTTTTGATACTACCATGAATCTTCACACATTCGACATTTAACAATACTGTTCATATCACTTGTCAAATTGATACTACAGCCGAAACAACCTAGAAATTGTGTACAAAAAACAATCCCTATGTATAAAAAAAACAATTCCTGGGGAAAATTATCTTCTTCCACAATATTGTATATTTCCCGCCCGAACATGCAACCTGCGTGTAAATTGAATTTTATGAACGAAGCCGAATGCATGGCACGTTGCACGCGAAAGTGTACATGTGTGTAGCGTGACGTACGCGCGATACGTACCGATATTACATAGGTGGTGAATGCGTTAATCGTACATCGGATGCGGAAAAACGGAGCGCGCGGCGAGTATACTGCACCGGGTGCGACGGGACCGCTTTATTTTCAATACATCACACAGAAAAGGTCGCCGAAAAAACGCTGATTGCATGTCGTGCCCGTGATGGGCACGTTTAGCACTAGGGCCGTATCGGCGTTTCCCTTGACTTTTTTTCCCTTCTCGGCCGGTAGTGTTAATGTCAACTCGTTCGCTAGAAACGTCGTCCTGCCATTTTTGACATTTTCGAGGATTATTACTGGCGTTGACACGTTAAAGAAAATTCGACACTTTCTTGCTTTCCGCCTCACTCACGACGGCCATTTGCATTTCGCGTTCGCCGGAATTGGACAAGCGCACTGCACAGACAAGTATACCAACTGCTTATGACATTTGTGATTTTTGAAAGTTGTGATCAGTTCTAAGTGATATATAGGTATAGGTATGTACCTGTCGAATCAGCCAACTGAGCTGAACTGAGCCAACAAGTGAGAGACAAAGTTGGTTAGATTGACTGCAGGTTACTGGTTATTGGACAAAAGTGATGAGACAAGTAAACTTTTACTGTGCTTCACAGTGCTTCACTCATGTTCACTCAGTGAAGCACAGTGAAGCAGAGTTGAGCAGAGTGAGCTCCGATCGAGATGAGTGGAGACGACTGCCTGCGACTGCCCCAGAGCTCCCAGACTGCCCCCAACTGCCCCAGACGACCCTGTGCTGTGTGGCTGTGTGCATGTCGTTTGTTAAAATATTGTAATATTAATATTATTTTTACAACTTTTTGCTCTTGTGGAATAATGTGCTTCGTATCTCCAACAATTTCGTTTGAGTAACATCGAAATGCCCAAAAGCAGGCAAGCCGATGCTTTCGGCAATTCCGAGGATTCCACTGAATCCTGCGAGGAATCAAATGCCACAGGTTAGTTGACAATTTTCGTTTCACGATCCTTTTTTACATATTTTAGCAATGTAGCAATAAAAATAGCCACACCCAAAATTTCCCCAACTCGGACAAGTTTTTGTATTTTCGTGGTCTCAATTTATTTGTTATGAATCTTTAGATAGGTTGATGCTAAAAGTAACTGTAACTTTTTTATTAATGTAAAGGAATGGAGTGTAAATTTATGTTATTTTGGATAACGTTCCACGATTTACGGTTCACATTTCCGGAATTTTGTTGAGAAATTCATTTTGTAATTTTTCTTTCCCTTGAGATATACGTGATCTGATAATTTTTTGAGAATTTTACATACGTAGTTATATTGTATGTATCATCATGTATGAATTCTACTTGTAGCTGGAGAAAAATGCCCTCATGTAAAAAAAGGAGTTTGCATGGTCAAATTAAGGAAAGAAGTGAAGAAGAGCAACTTTATAAAACTGGAGTGCTCAACGTGTATCAATGGAAATGATGAAAAAGGAGTATGTTGTCTGTATTTTGTAAATAGAAAGGATGAAGAAGTGTTTCGTCGATAGTAATTTTTAATGTTCTGCAATTTTTATCAGTACCATGATTCGAGTTAATTGTTTGATTAATAATAATAGAAGTAAAATTTCAATCTATTCATAATACGTGCTGAGGTTCCAAGTTGATTTTTTTTTTTTTTTAATCAAAATCCTGGAAACTTAATTTTTACTAATAATTTAAAACAAACGTTTCACTTCTTTACTGAACTGAATATTTTGTCAGGTTCCTCCATTACCATGGATTTGCTTGCATTGTGGTCAGCATTTTTGTGGTACCAACCATAAAAACCATGCTGAAGGTCATTCCAAAACCCCAACCAGTGACTGCCACAGCGTCTGGGTTGATTCCCAGCAATGGTCTGTTTGGTGCTTCGATTGCAAATCTCCGGTGACTTCAGATTCAGGGTACAAGAAAAACCTTTCAAATTATTCTTTAAAATAGTAATTTCTTTTGAAATTGATTCCTTTTTTGTTGTTTGCAGGAAAAAAGTTGTGGATACTGTAGAGATGCTGAAGAAAGCCTGGCAACAAGCACAATCGAAAATTGAACCCCCAACTGTCAACCGACAAAAAGGACGTGAAGTAATCAACAAAAAGCCAAATGCACAAAACTTTCCCGAAGTCACAGTAAGTTTTTTTGTTATCAAAAAGTGACACATTCCAACAAATAACAATATGCAAACAGTTGCAAAATTGTTGATTTTACATACATGTATTTCTGTTTCAGGGACTCAGAAATTTGGGCAATACTTGTTTTTTCAATGCGGTTTTGCAATGCTTGGCACAAACTCCATTCCTGACAACAGTTTTGGAAGACTTAGTGACCCGAGATATTGACTTTGTGTTACCTGGTGGAAAATGCGAAGTCAAGGAAGGCGATGAAGAAGAATTTGAATTGGTAAATTTTGTATATCAATATTAACTATTACTGACTAGGTTTAATGATGAGTTGAAGAATTACCATTTGGATTTTTTTTTTTTTTTTTTTCAATATAATTTTTTTGAACACTTTCTCTTTAACTGAATTATGATTTCAGCATCCAATAGAAAATTCTATAGAAAAATTGGGAAACAATTCAATAACTTCGGTTTTGTGTCGAACTTTGAAAGACATGCAAAGTTCAGAGTCTAAAGTGATCGCTCCGTCTGAATTGTTGAAAGTTATTAGAAAAAAAGAGATGCATTGTATGGATGGTGGCCAACATGATTCTCACGAACTTCTTCGATTGCTGTTGGAACAAATTCGCAGCGAAGATTTGAGGGTAAAATAATTACCAATATATGTTCTTTAAAAATACTGAAAATTTTGATTTTCATTCATTTATCTCTTCTGTTCATCAGAGATATCAAGAAGTTATTCTGAGGACCCTCGGACTCCAGAGAAATTGTAATCCAGGACAGGTGGATAAAAATAAAAAAACAAAAGTCAAGTTTTATGGGCATCAAGCGAGCTCGAGATTATTGGGACCAGAACCACTTTTTCGTGGGGAGTTTGTTCGTGTCGTGCAATGCCTTGAATGCCACAATGTGTCGACGAAAACAGAGGCATTCTTGGATTTGAGTTTACCAGTCATGGCGGACAGACCTCAACCTCCAATGAAGTGAGATTTTATAATATTTGTATACTTGTTTTTTTGTGAATTTTTGACAATGTGTTAAATTTTGGGGTAAAATTTGAAGCAATAAACATTCATTATAACTCGCACTTGAATTAAAAAATTGTAAACTTTGAAAATATCTTGCAAATATACAGAATATCAGAAAATGAGGAATAGTTGAGAATGTTAATGCAATTTTTTAATCATCCTTATACATTGTTGAGAATTTTTTTTTTTTAATTTATTCTGTTTTTTGAAACATTTTCTCACTCTTATTTTTCAGGAAAAAGAACAATGCTGAAGAGTCCAAGGATTTTGCTGGAAACAAGAATGCTGCTGTTTCCAAGTATCATCTGAAAAAAGAGAAAAGAAAAGAAAAAGCAGCAAAAAGAAGCAAAAAGCATCAACGCCACAAACCTGATGCCAATCATATAGAATCTGTGCCAAATGACAACAATGTTTCTGGAGAAAAAGCTGCGAGTGCAAGTTCCGATTCAGGTAACAAAATGTTCAGGTTTCACTTTTCACAGGTATTAGTCTCTTGAAAACGGTGAAGTCTTGGAAAAACTTTTTTAAATTATCCTCAGATCATAAAAATTATGATAACAGCTTCAGTAGTCGAGAAGCTGCCTGAATTTCATTGAATTCATTCATTTTATTAAAAATTTTCATGGCTGTGGTCGAGTTGTGCTCTGAGTTGCTTTTGTATCTAAAATTGATAAAAATTGTAAGAATTTTGTTTAATAGCTGAAGAAAGCGATGCCGATGTTGAGGACAACATTGAAATCGAAAACGGTACCGTGCCAGAAATCAGCGAGTCTGGATACAGCTCTGAAAAAGCTTCAGCGATTTCCAGTCCTGTTCTGGTTGATCTTCCACTTTCCAATAATATGCCAAATGATTTGCCAGAATGTGCAACGAGCGTTTCGGATGCTCAATTTTCCAACAATGGACATGGTTTGAGACAGGTCTACAATTATTCGGATACGAGTCCCGCCGACGTTCTCATGACAGATTTGTCCCAGTTGAAAAACGCGGAAAATTTGGTCAATTCCAAAAACGAAAACGGACTTGAACTTCCTTTACAAAATGTGTACCGCACAAATCCTGAAGGTAATTGATGGAAATATTCATCCAATATTTGGATTTTCGATTTTCAGCGTCTCTCTAAAACATCTTCTTTCAATACAAAAACTTATTATACATTTAAAAAATGGTATAATTATAAATTGATAATATGGAAGTTTGTGTGTAAGTCAATAATTTTGGCATGGGAAATTTGGAAGTCTGTTGAAATGATTTCGAATTTTTTTTTTAATATAGTAACATTTGTTTCGGTAAATTGCAGGTCCTATGGTCAGTCCAGCAAGCAGCCCAGAGCTTCAACATTTTGGAGAGATAAAAAACTTTTTTCCTGATGAAAAAAGCGAGGAAATAGAAAAAACGAACCGAATGTCTTCCCTGTTTGACACGGAAGAAGTTTCAAAATTGACTTCAAAGATCTCGACACTCCAGGTTTCGCCCCCTCCTCGATATCAGACATCAGAGAAAGAATGTTCTATTCAGTCTTGCTTGAACCAGTTGACGGAATTGGAGCTTATGAGCGGCAATGATAAAGTTGACTGTGAAGCATGTACGGCGAAAGCAAATAAGGTGATTTTATAAAAAATTTTCTTCGTTTCTTTGATTGAAATTTTTGAAATTATAAATTATTGCCTGAAAAAACCAAATAATTTATGAAATTCTGAAGTAAAAATAACAATTGGAGCCATACATAAAATGATGAAATTTCTACCAGAAAAATAAAGTGCCTGAAAAAATTTTAGAATTTAAAAATGTCATTTAACCATGGCCATGAAAGTTGGGAAATTGTGTGAGTTTAATGAAAAATTTGTGATAATTTTTGCAGGGCAAGGAAGGAGAAACCGTTCGCACACAAAGCACGTATCAATTGCTAATAAAGAGCGTTCCTCCAGTGCTAATTCTGCACCTGAAAAGATACAGAACGCAGGAGACTAGGTCACGGAAACTCGATAAGCACGTTAGTTTCCCAACGTTGTTAGACCTGTCTCCCATTTGTCAAGAACACGACAAAAAGCGAATCTACTCGCTTTACGGCGTTGTAGAACAAAGCGGGAACATGTCCGGGGGGCATTACGTAGCGTATGTCAAGGTAAATTTGACTAAAATTGTATGTGTGAATAATGAAAAATTGTTGATACGAGAAAAAAAAGTATAATGTATCATTTTTCCAGTCGAGAATGCCACTCGCGGATAATGATCCACGGTGGGCGCTGCTCCCACAGTCCAAATCAGACGTTTGCAGGGAGCCAAAGAAATTCGAGGAAGTCCCTTCTTCTGAAATTCTTCAAACCGCCGAAGCCCCACCTGGACGATGGTTCACCGTTTCTGACTCTATGTAAGTTTTTTTAATTTTACCTATTTGACAAAAAATAGGTTACAGTAAAAATAATTGTTTCTATTTTTGCAGGGTTCGAGAAGTCGACGAAAAAATGGTTCTCGGAATCCAAGCCTATCTTCTGTTTTACGAACGGATTTTGTGAGAGGCCGCTCAAAGACTACACAAAACAACATATTTCTGGGATATTTTTCAACCCTCCGATGGCGTGACAATGATTATTGAATACTCGCAAAACTACGTACGGTACGTACATTGATGTTTTTACCCCTCCTTAAGGCGTATAATGGATTTTTGAAACGTAGGTTTTTTGTAGATGAAATCTCGTCGAGCGAGACGCGAGAAATTGCATTTTAATCAATTGTCTTCTAATTTTGGTTGAGGTGATGTGGTACTTATACAGATTCCTAATTGTAAAATACGCACGAATCATGGGTTATTTATCTTCGGCGATTGAATCACAAAATGATATAAAAATATGTCGAATTCGGAAAAAATTGCGTTTTTGATGAAGAATTTCAAAATTGAGACAGGAATTTTTTCGTTCCACATTGCCTTTCATACGAAAGTCGTCTTTCGTTTGAAAAAAGGCGCATTTAACGCATTTAGTGAAAATTTGGACGTTTCCAATTTTATCATCATCGCAATGAAAAGTTGGCGAGCTCAAGAACGTACAATTTTAGAGTTCCGAATGTGAATCATACTTCGGTCTTTTTGTCATTGATAATTTGGTAGTACGAATTTATATTTATTAAGGCGTGCGAGGCAAATAGAATCGATTTAATATAAATAGAAACACATTTATTTCGTGGTGAATCAGCGATAACAACGATGAAAATTTATCATGTGTACAAAATATAAATATACAAAATTTAATCCCAAATTGTTGTGACATTTTTGGTGCCTCATTCACCCTTGACTTGAATAACGGTATATAAAAAATTGACTTTTCTCAGTTTACAGTGGTGAGGTTGGGAATTTGTGGTTCTACGATTTTGGAACTGAATTTAGTAAGGGGTTGATCTATCCTGAAAATATTACTAAAATGAAATAGCATTTTTGAAACTTTATGTATTCTTAGAATACAGTACAGGCTCCGTATTTCACAGCCACTAATGCACAACTATTGTTCCTTATTTCCAAAATTCCAAAATCACATGGTTTCATAAAAAGTTAATAACAATAATCACATTTCCTTAACAAAAACAAAAATCGAGAAAATGCCTCATGGAAAAGTCAGTAAACCAGAAATAACTCAATATGAGCATTTCGTCAAAGTAAAAAACGCATATAATGCCCGTATAAAATATTTCAGTTTCCTTAAAATTTTAAATGCATTACAAATGCCTAAACTTGTTCATTCTTCACCGCATTAGAAAAAAAACTAACTGAGCGAAAATTTACTTTTTTCATTAATAAAGTCCCACTTTTTCACTTGTGATACCGCTGTAATTAGTCATTGTCGGTATCATACTGACCTAAGATTGAAAACTGCGTCATTAATTAATTATCTAAAACAAGAATTAAAAAAACATACAACGTAAAAAACTTTTCTCAGAAAACGATTTCTGAAAATGTCCGATTTTACGACACTCGCTCCATTGGAGTGGAACGACATTTTGCGGGGCTCGTAAAGTCGGCGTCGTAAAATTTGCCCGCGACACGATTCTCATAGAGAATGGGGAAAAGGTTTTTGTACCGAAAGTGCAAATGACCGGTAATTGTTGGACAGAAAGCGCAAATTGAAATATTTATACTGAAAAGACTTCGGATGGTCCAAGCTGTCCAAGTGAAATTTTTAGCTCTGATTTGTAGTCATACTTCTGCGTCATTTAAGGTTCAATTTTGTTTTTTATTTCATGTAAAGTTTTTTTCAAACAAAAATGTTTTGAACAAATGGTCAGTTTATAATCCGTAGAAACTGAACACCGTTTTTTACTCTTCTCGTGTATTTCATTTTGCGCTTTAAATTCGAAAATTGCATCGTAGTTTTCATCAGGGTTTCGGGAACATGGCGATAATCGCTGCGCAAATTCTCTGGGGATCGGTTTCGTGCGGGTGCACCGCCATCGCAGCCCGCACTTGTTCCTCGGGAAAAATGCTGGCGAGGTGATAGTGCAATTTTCTCCTGGCGTCATGCGCGTGCCAAGAAATACGAGCTGTTCCTGGTAGATTAAGTTGCGGCTCGGAAGTTCCAAGTCGGTGACCCCGAGGCATAGTCCCGAGATTTGGCTTATGCGCGGGACAAGCTCGAAACGAATCCGGAACCGAAGCGATGCGGGTCACATTTTCGTGACGTTCTGGTCGGTCCCAACTAAAAAAACATTCCAAGAATGAAAAAATGACTTCACAATCATCTTCAAGTCATCCAAAATTATTTTTCTGTTTTATAGTCCAATTCGAAGACTTTCCCAAACTACAAAAGTTTTCAAATATTTTCAGTAAGGATGAAAATATGGAATCATTCATAAATACCTTAAAGGTACTGGATAAGGCGCCTCGTTGCTCAAATGCCTCGTGAGGGGCCGATGCAACGGGTGCACCGGATGAATGGCCGATTGCGGTTGCTCGTCATTGGCGCAAGTCGTTGACTGATTGTTCCTTCGCAATTGATAAAGCCGAGGGTCGTAAGTGGGGTTGAGCGTGAGTTGGCGTTGAAGTTTCCGATGCATGTTGGCTGGTTCCTGGTCGGGATTTTGTATTCTTGGCGCCGCCCAACCAGCAGCTGCTGAATAACCTTGAAAAAAAATTCACAGAAACCTTATAAAAACTAGATCCTGAATCACTTCTTTCTGTAAAGGTGCAAATATTCGTCGCCAAATGGAAAAACCGCCGTTCTTCATGGTGATCCATCCAGAAGCGAAAACTTTAATTTTTATACTTCCAAATTAGGCACATTTTTAGAACTTTAACATCATGTGACAGAACTGCAATACAGTTGGAATTCAGACGTACTGAAGACATGGACTTTCGAATTTGTATGTCATTTTTCAATCACCTTGGATATACTCGTCGCCACATTAAAAACCCGTATTTTTGAACAAATTCTGAATGATTGTTATATTTGGAAATTTTACCTTGAGCAGTTGACATCACTTGCGCCTGTTGCCCGTAAACCTGGTCGCTTTTCGAAGATAGATGGCAAACGGATCGGGTTTGACAAAGGGCCTGGTGTTCTGAGACAGTGGCTCCGGCTGAAAGAGGCAGACTCAAACTGGGCCCGCGTGCTTGAAGATGACGTTGCGCGTGTTCGACGAGTCTCTCCGTGACGGACTTCAGTGGGTGCGGACCTCGTTCCGGGTGACGGAATTTGCATTTGTTGCCATACGTGCATTTCTGCAAGAAAGATGAAACAATGTGAAAAACAATTTCTTCCCCAATGTGAATATGAAGTAACAATCAGAAGATTCAATATGAACGAAGCTATTTGCACGAAAAACTTATTGTGTTAGAATGGACAAAAGAATTGGAATTTTTGAAGAATTTTTGGCACCTTCGCGTAAGGACAAGGTGGCGCCTGGTCGGGTCTCTTCGGGCCCACGCGAAGAAAATTGTCCAGAGTCGGACCGCTTCTTCCCAGGGGATCGTCCGGGGGCATGAAACGATCGTTCACGAAGCTGTACATGAGGATACGCTCTTCGACGACCTTCCGGAACTCCGGGTTTTCTTGGGCCAAGTCACGATAATTGTCGTTGCTCACGACTATACCGTCGAGTTCGGACGCAAGTCGCAGGATGTAACGGTCGTCGTAGCAGACCATCCTTTTACCACCGACCAATCTGTGAATTTTCAATGTGTTTAATGGTCAACTAATTCGAAACCATAGAGGCCCCGTGGTGTTGGGTCACTCGAGATCGCCGTTTGATCGTAAAAGTCAAGCGGCGGTGACTCGTTCCAGTTCTTGGATGGGTAACTCGCTTAGCGAGTCTCGAGTGGAGCAAAAACACGGCGGCTTTTAGGATGAAAATCGAACCCTCCTGTTGATGGTGGAAAACACCATGGTTGTGGCAAGAGAAAGGTTCGATTGATGAGTCCGACGACTTTGCCGCGGGGTTTTTTATGGTTTTCACCCACGGGTCGATGGTGGGAAATATCCCAAGTCGGTGAATAGGAGGTTATGATTGGCCAGTAACGACATAAGTGTTTGGGAGAATAGAAATTTTGGAAAAATATAGGATCAAGAATGGAGAAGTGTGAAATTAGGTGGGATGGCCTCAAAGCCAATGTAGGCTGAGTGCCGAGAACCAAAAAAAAAAAAAAAAAAAAAAAAAAAAAAAAACTAGAATTTCGCTTTTTTGAAATTCTCCAGTACACATAATTTTTCGATTTCATTTCATGTAACAGACACACAATTTTCAAACAGTTCGAAAATTTAAGTGGAAACAAACCTCGACGGTGTGAAAACGAGCAAACGATCACGTTCGAGTTCTCCCAAAATGTCTTGATCGGCAATGGGGTTGTCAGGTCTGGAAGCTTCTTTCCGCCATTTTGGTACGAAAACCGTAACCTCGCTGTGACCTCGCGCCCGAAACCAGTCGACGCAAATTTTGATGCCCCTGCAGGAAAAGATTTCCTTGTTCCCGTGGCTCATGGCAACATTGCTGCCGTCGATAACTACCGGGCGCAATATTGCCGAAGTCGAAATGCTCATGTTGAAGTCCTCCGTCGAAAAATCAACTTCGTCGGTTTCGTCAGCTGCGTCCGGGAGTTTTGGTGAACTCGCCCCGAGTTTTATGAGCTCCGCCAAAAGTTCGTTTTGGCCGGGATCTGGTCCCAATTTGTGCAGAGCTGCTTGGACCAAACGTTCCGTGTAGCCTAGTTTCAGGGCGAACTCTACCCTGGTGGTATATCCTGGAATAAGAAATATAGGACAAACTTGTTTATGGCCAGGTCAGGGACTCGTTAATTTCAAGGCTCAGCCGTTCATTTATTTTGAATTTTTAATTCCATGCTTCCGGAAAAAGTTCATCATTTTATTTCTATGTCTTCGCTTTCTTTCTTTTTAGGGATGTTGATGAATTCTGAAAAATCTGCATGCACAAAAATAATTTAGAAATTTTTGAATGATAATGAGATTTCTAGCAATCTTCAAAATCATCGATTTATATATAGCTCAGAAATTAAAAAATTTTAGGAAATTCTTGCAGTTGTCATGATTTTCGGGAATATTTTGTGGCTTCTCAGAAATTTTGAACAATGACTGCCAGTTTTCATCTTTGTTTTATAATTCACAAATTTCTCAATTTTTCTTCAATTGGAAATTCTCAACAATTGCATTAGTTGGAGGTTCAATCTACCCGGACTTTGGGTCGGCGAAGGTGTTTGTACAGTGACGTATTCGGCAAATTCTGCTGCCAGTGTGTCGGATACCGTACGGGAAACATCAGAATGCGCTGAATTAGAATTTTTATTTTCTAATTGTGGATGAGCAGACGCCGAATCGTCGCCTTCGAAGTCGCTGTCGTACGAAGAGTCTTCGGCTTCCGCGCCAGTTCCAGTTCTTACGACTGTGCAATTTAGATACCTCTGGAAATTTATTGAAAAAAAAAATAGATAAACAATATATTGTTGTCGCAACACGCAAAAATTAAATATAGGTTACATAAGAATCATGTTTAAATGACGAAAAAGAAAACTAAAATATCATATTCGAATATTGAATTTATGCGATATCTTAATGTCTCCAAAAATACAAAAATTTAAAGGATTAATGAAAATTATAAGTACATAGTTTACATTGGCGCAAATTAGTCATAAATTATCAATCGTGAATTTTTTATTTTCATCATTTACATTTTTTCCCCGCCATTTTTTTCTTTGTAAAGTTTGCAACATTGGTTTGCACTCCCTACATGCATGTGTATATCTATAGCTATGTCTCACAATCAGCAGTTTTTGACAGCTTTCAACGGTTTTCTCGAATTGGCAGTTAGGTTACGTCATGTCCTCGGGGATTTTTTCGCGAAAAACACAATTTTGAGGGAGCGATATGTCAACAAACCCAGTTTCATTGTTTTCTTGTGTTTTCGGTGGTAATTTCGCATCCGGTGTCGTGTATGAACATGAAAAGCGTCCGTCAGTATTTATAACCGCGTCGACAATTACACTTTCAATCATGAATTCGTTTTTCGCGAATCGTTCGGCGTGTTCGCGTTTGGGTGAATCGGAGTGTTCGTTGTGCAAGTACCACTGGGATTTAATAGGATTAAGGAATCAAATCGAAGTAACTAAGCGTAGGCATGCAGTTCACTTGCTCGAAGCCAAAGTCGAAACAACGACAACAACGATGAATCCAATTCCACAGAAGAGATTTTGTGGAGAAAAGGTCGGTCAACATTTTTTGACAAATTAATGATTTTTTTTTTATAATAATTGCAAAAGCAGCTTTTACCATGGTGAAATTTTGTCTCGATCACAGCAATAACCTTGAAAGTGCGTGCAAAACGATGTGGTTGGTTAATGAAAAGGGTGAATTGATCGAAATTCGAGCATAGGATATATCGATGTTTCTCAAACAGCGATGTTATCGATAGATCAATGTTTTTTTTGGTAAGAAATTTTAATATGGGTGGGACAGTTAGGAAAATTGGAAAATTACTGGAAATCGTTGAAAATAATATTTATTCTCAGCTATCTTGAGTGATTTTACGCACATTTACTGTATATGATATTTTGGATATTCAAAAATCCATTCAATTTACCGTTTCTTGAATTCGTAATCGTTATTTTGGATTTGCCACTGATTCTCTTGGTGACTTTTATTTTCAATTACTTTTTTAATGTTAGAATGTGTTGACCAGAAACGAGAATGATTTTCGAAAATTATTTGAATAATCGAAAATTTATACACTATTTCCGCATTTGGACATTCGAATCCTGCTATTTTGTATTGTATACATAGTTCTCCATATAGTTCCTCTAATTTCTATAGATTACTCATAAATTCCTTGCTTACTTACTATTACTTACTATTTTTGGATTATTAGTGATTACATCTTGCAAAATACGACATATCCAAAAAAAGTAAAATTTACTAGTTTTTAGTTGAACGTTTTTCATGGTACCCCGATTGATAACTTTCGGGTATTTCATATAGATACAATAAATCAAATCATTACCCAATCGATTCCTCATTTATTCTTGTCTCATTGCAAAATTACGAGAATTGCTCGAAGATATGCGGTGAAATTTATTACGTGATTCTGATGGTTTTTACGGTACTTTTTACCGTGCTTAGCAGATGTATGAAGATAACGTTTTTGCAATTTTCTTTGACCCGGTTTTTCGAAAGGAGTTTCCAATAAAGTGAAGCCGCGGAGCGAGCAAAATCAGTGTCTTAAATAGGACATAATTTTCTCATGTTGGCGGATGTAACCATTAGCGGAAAACGAGGTGAAAGTAGCAAGTCGAGGCGGAGATATCACGGCCGTTGGGACTCTCCCTACGGTCATGCCAACTCTTGACAGGTGTCGTCGGCAAAAACAGAATCATTTTAATATTTCTGTTTCTGCCAGAACTTGGAAATAATTCGAAAAATGTCCACTTTTGAATAGATTATGGTAAAGGTTTTCGTCTTACATGTTTCCAAACTGTTCTATTATAAAGATATAAGAATTTTTAGACTATTTGTTTATTTATAAGTCTTTCGTTCTAAGGAATCTTGGAGAATTTGAATAACTGTTCGACAATTTTCCAAATTTTTGGGATATTTCTGAATATTAAAATGAATTTCCTAAAATAATGCAAAATTTAGTTGATTTAATATCAGGAAAATAAATTTACGAAACAATTAAAATTGCAGACAAATTTTATAAATTTTCGAACTTCTGAAAATTTTTGCAGAATTGCAAGAAGTTTTGGTTATTTTGAATAATTTTCGAATGTCATAAATTTTTACACGCACTTTGACGTTTGTAAAAAAAATCAATGCTCAAAAAATATTTAGAAGTACTTTTATTGTTGCAAATGCAAAAAGTAACATCTGTTTCTTGCTTTTCTCTCCAACAAACAAGAGACTTATTCATTGGCTCACGTACATAAAGAATCATCGATGCCACAACCTCGGTCTAAAAAAAACTCGGAGGCATAAAAAGTGCGAGGTTTTTACTTCGGCGTCGTCTCTTTTTCAGAAAGTTTATCTAAATAACAGAACTACCAACAACAGTTTTTTGTTAAAGTGAAATTTTCTGTATTTCACTCATATAAAATACAAAACAAATATGAACTAGAGGGGCCCCGTGGTGTTGGGTCACTCGAGATCGCCGTTTGATCGTAAAAGTCAAGCGGCGGTGACTCATTCCAGTTCTTGGATGGGTGACCGCTT
>JAPYZK010000471.1:0-26677 GCA_030522785.1 Platygaster equestris
AAATTCAAAATCAGCCATTTACCCCGTGTAAATTTAAATGTCGCGCTGCTTTAGCACGCATGTCCTGTCCCAATACCTACAAATGGCGCGCTTCAATTGGGGTCAAAAAACTAGTGGTAGGGGAATGGGATCAGCTATCCAGTGTATTATACAGATCAGTGCATACAGTATACTTTTCTCTTTCTTTCTCTTGACAATACACACATACACACATATGGGCGCACACAAAAATTTTTGAAGGTTAGGTTTATTTTGTTGTTGTTCTGTCAAAAGTCAAAATCGTCATAAACAAATTCAGTATCAAACAGTTATGAAAATTGTTATGCATCTCCTTTAAAACTGTCAAATCCGGGAAAGTAAGTATTAACGATCAAACTATAAAAAATGAATACAATTCTGAATTATTGAGTAAAGGAATAACAGTTCTGTCTTGAAGAAAAATAATATATTATCAATAATAGGTAATTATCAAACAAATTATCTTGAATCTCTGTGTAATATTTTCCCAGTCAAAATAACAATCTTTATTAGAATCTATGATACTTACGTTCACATCTTTCTTAGTATCTCTTTTATTTTCAGTAGGGAACGAACTCGAGCCAACATGCCAGAACCTGTGAATTACCAGGTGAACGCAGCTCGCAAAACGTTCCAGACCTTGCAGCAAATATCGAAACTTTTGAACACAAACCTAGACTCTGCTACCTTGAGCATCTGCGTCAGGCTCTGCGAAAATGGCGTCAACCCCCAGGCCCTTGCAACTGTCGTCAGAGAATTACAACGAGAAATGAAGGCTTCCAATGAAGCTCAGGTCGATCCTTCCAGCAGCAGAACTGGGTTTCACAAATGATTGTGTCTTCTGCATAAAATGAATTTAGAAAAAAAATGAAAATTATAATAAATTAATTTATCATTTATGATCTCTGTCACAATTAAAAAAATTAAATATCCAATGGAATGTATGTGCTTTAATTTTATATTATTTATAGTTGAAGTTTTTTTGTATTTTTGTTTTTACTATAGTTTTGCAAAAACTGAAATAGGCATAATTTGAATAAGTCAGTTAAGTGACTGAAGACATAGATAACAATTAAGTCTGCATCGACCCTGTATTAATTGGGTTCGGCGGTTCAGATTGGGTTTGAAACGTGTACAAATTTTGTTCAATTACCATTTTTTGATGAGTATTATTGCCCCTTCCCACTACAGTGCAACCTCCAAGTAGAACCGAGTACTTTCTTTCTCGCTCCAGTGGGCCACTAACGGAAAAAAAGAGATGAAAGATCGGCCTTAGTCGGTGGTTCGGCTGTACTTCCATTCATACATACGCGTGTAACAAATTACCATTCTACAGGGGCATCGCGAATACAAATGTCCCTGCAGGAACCATTTGTATATCTACTATTGCTACTATATCTACTATTACACATCCGTGCATACCAAATCACCATTCGATAAGGGTGCTGTTGATACCTAGTTTAGCCCTTTCGATTACTATTATTCATAGATTCACGCGTATCGAATCACCACATCACAGGGGTCATGTTGATACTTTTGCCCCTTTTGATTACTTCTATTCATACATATGCGTAAATCGGATCACCGTTCTACAGGGCTCTTTTCCCCCGATCGCTTGCATTTAAATTTCATTGACTGTTTGTCGAAAATGGAAAACTCGAATTTTGTTTCTACAAACTTCAATGAGGAGGCATATTCGATAATATTTCTGGAAGTTTATCTTGAATGCACTTTTTTCCTAATTCTCGGAAAACACTTAAAATTCTTTTTTATAAATAATTTGTTCATAAATATACTTATTCTGATTATTTCTTCTTTATTAACAAAAATTTTTTATTGGCCATATATTAATACATAAATAGTAATATTCGGAGCTGGGAGTTTCGTGTATTTCTCTGTACAACTTTTAAGACTCATCCTTAAAACTTTCAAGTCTCCAAATATTTGACGATCAAATATGAGTTAAAGTATCGATCTTTTCACAGAACAAAAATTTAATTTGAAAAAACATAATCATCTTCAATTCTTGCCATTGGTTGAGGAATATTGAACTACTCGATTCCAAACGTAACCATGGCAACCAACAAAGATAATTGCATAATTTACGTGTCAAAAGCTTTGTTTACTGAATTGTTAATTTATCCACTTCATACTGTATCTGATATTGTAAATTGTTTTAACTAATAAAATGGGGATCGAGGAAACAAATTGTGAAAATATGAAGTCAAGGAAAAAGACATTACTGGAAAAATACGAGATTCCGATTGAACATCTTTCCTTTGAATATGTGTCGTCGTGTACTGACGCCAAAGAATTGTCGAGGATAATTCGTATTTTGAGGTACTATTTTGGATTTAAATACAATGGTTAATAAACATGTTTAACCATTCCTTTTTATAAAAAAAGGTCCGGAGAAGAAGGGCATTATCCAGAACTGTTAACAGAAGTCGAAAACAAATTGAAAATTATCGATCCGAAAAATGACGAAATAATCGAACCAGCAAAACCAATTTTGAAAAAAAGTATGCTCTCGTTTGAAGTTTGCGAAAAAATTGAGTCCGACATCGACGAGTGGGCGAAAAGTATAAAAATTCGAGAGAAAGATTTCACCAGAGAAAAAAGTAATCTCGACAGAGTAGAGCAAAATCCCGGGATTCGGAAGTTCGATAAACCGCAGCAAGTAAAACCGCAAGAAATAAGATTTTTGCCTCGACCCGCGATACATATTTTTATTTTTTTGTCGTCTGAAAACCTTGGAATTTTTGTTGAGATATGGTTTCTCGTTTTAATCTGCAAAAAGAAAAGAATTGGGCACATAAAATTCTTCATCAAATGTTATATATTATTACGCTCTGAAATTTCGCTTATTTTTTTTACGAGGAAAAATGTTCTATGTTCGTTGACAAAAAAATCACGTCACAAAAAGGAAAACGAATCAATTCCTGCGATTATGCAGCTTGGGACAAGTACGACGTCGATACAGAACTGAACCGCATTGACTTGCATGAAGAGCAAAGAAAAATCCGTGCGAAAAGCGCCCAAAACGAAGTAAAAGAAAAATCGCGGAAGCAAAATATTGACCACCGTAAGCTATTTCCAAAAAAAAGCGTGTTCTTCTCAAAATCAATTTTCAATGAATATTACAACAAAACGGTTAGAAGGAGCATTCCTACCCTCCGTAGCCGTAGGAAAAATTATGTCATCTTTTGTCCCGGCGCTCGCCGAGTTGTACTACTTAAAATACGGCTCTAACAATTTTCAGTAGTA
Source organism: Platygaster equestris (assembly GCA_030522785.1). Classification (NCBI taxonomy): domain Eukaryota; kingdom Metazoa; phylum Arthropoda; class Insecta; order Hymenoptera; family Platygastridae; genus Platygaster; species Platygaster equestris. The sequence continues at coordinate 3,286 of JAPYZK010000471.1, forward strand.
CAACGCGCGTGTGGTCAGGTCAGAACGAATCTATCTACCTTTGATTCCCACATAATTTTTGAGTTTCTAAATTCTATTCAAGTTTTTTATTTATTGTAAAGTGGCGATGTTATCATGATTCTCGTGGCAGATGTAATCCGAGGCAGCAAATTTATTTATTGTTTTTGGAGACACTTTGTGTACCGCCATTATCCGATTACGAAAAATGCTTGAACCGTATTGCAGCTCTTGCTTTAACGATGACGGAATTGAAAGTAATGGCGGAGCGTGAGAGGGAAAAAGGCAATGAAGCTTTTCGTGTCGGGGATTACGAAGAAGCTTTAGAGTTCTATAACTCCAGTATAAAACTTGCGGAAAACAATGTTCACGCATACAACAACAGGGCCATGACTCGTAAGGGAGACACATTTTTTGTTCACGTTTTTCCCTTACGATTTTTAATTGAAGAATCGAGTAAATGCACTGATTTCGGAACCCACATTTTCACTGTTCTGACACACGTGTGATTATCTCCTACGCCGTTCTTTTCTCAAGTATACGAGAAACGTTTACTCGACAGACATTAAGTTGGGGAATCACGAGTCGGCGGTTGAAGACTGCAACAAGGTCCTCATTAACGACATCAACGTCAAAGCACTACTCCGCCGAGCTTCGGCGCTGGAGCATTTAGGAAAAAAGTCCGATGTAATTAACAAAATGAATCCGCTTAGACGGGGAACTCTTTGGAAGGATTTCTGGTTCTCTGTACCTGTTTTTCTCATTTTTCTTCACTAGTTTACGCATTTTTTAATTTTTAACAAGCTTAGGTGATGAAAAACTATTTTTTTTTTTCGAATTTCTGGGTTCTGTAAGTCCTTCTGTCGGGATTTTTGGAGTTTTGAGCATTTACAGCCTTGTAGATTTGTATGTTTTTTATTTTTATTTTAACTTTCACATTCGCTGCGTAGGCTTTCGCTGATTACGAGACGATTGTGATGATAGAAGCGACGAACAGGACTGCTCTTCGAGCAATTTCAAGACTGAAAAACGAGCGGCCCAAGACAGTGAGGTAATAAAGATAAATTTTCGTGTTCCGCGCGACAGCTGAGATTGCAATTTTCGCGCAGGATGAAAATCAAAGACGAAGACGAAAGGAGCTTCGGCGACACACACATTTTCGAAACGCTCAACGAGCGAATATGTTTCTGCAACAACGCGCCGGGAACTTCGAGGCAACCCAATTTCATGCCCCATTACAGAAGCGGCTACTGCATCGCGGAAAAACAGCGCGATTTGTTGCACGGTGGAAATTTTGTCTCGGGAAAACAAATTTTCGAAAGTTGTTTGTGTACCTGAGGCGTGAAAACGCGTTTTTCTGTCAGGGCTGAGGAAAGGGGTTGTAGTTGGTTGAGACTCGCGGATTTTTAAAAACCTAGTTTTTTTTATGGAAACTGACAAATGAGATTAATTATTGTTTGAACTAAGTATTTTCTGAAATATACTAAGTTTTCAAAATGATATGATTTTTTTTATAGAACCAAACATGATCCGCTTGAACGATGATTACGAACGTCTCGAAATCCACGAAATAAATGAAAACGGAGACGGAGAAAAAGACAAAAATCATTCGAATCAACTTAAGATTCAAGAAATCACGAGCAAAGAAGATAAAAACCCCCAGGGAGTCATAAATTCAAATAAAAAAGGGCCACAAATACAAAATAAGAAAAAGTCAAAAACGGATTCGAAAAAATTCCAAGTCCCAGACACCTTTGGAAAAAAGGTAATTAGGGAATTAATTTGGGAAAGATCCTTTGTCTAAAATGTTTCAAAATTAGTAATGAACCTTTGAAATTCTTCGAGTCTAACTTCTTCTTTTAGGCGATTACGCCTTATGAATTTCTCTGCGTTTGGCGAGCACTCGAAAAAAATGGCATGAATTATTCGCAACTTGCGCAGCTTTTACGTTTGAAAAGCCCCGGAGAGCTGGTAAAAGGTAGAAAGAGCATAATTTTCCACTTGTCCGAGTTTTAATAGGAACGTGTCCGTGTCGCAGTTGCAGAAACTAATTTGGACAACGCGATGTTTAGCCACGTTTTGCAATGTTTAAGAGGACATTTCCATCGAGACAGCGATGATGTTGAGTTGCTGCACGAATATTTAAAATCGTTCACGAGTATGAAGCGATTTGACATAATACTCATGTTTTTGGACGCGGATGACAGAGAAGGTATAATATATCCGTGAAATATGGATTTCGAACTTTACCAAATACTTCGAATAAGTAGATTATGAAAAAGTTCCGAAAATATCCAGATTTCCCGAAACGCACTTTATTACAGTTCTCAACGGTATTTTTGAATTTCTACAAGAAAATGGCGCAAAGGGAGTTGAAATAACAAAGAAAAAATACGCAATTTAAAGTTTAAAGTTTGTAAAACCACGACTTATGAGCTACTATGTTATAAAACGGTGGCTACATGATCTCGTATAGAAAATAGGATAATTTGGCGGTGAAAAATGAAAAGAAGACTCATAAGATTGTATCTCTCGGCTTCGCCTTGGGCTAGTCGATGTATCAATGTACTTTCAAGAGGAATAAATTACATTTTTAGACATTTATACATGTTTTTTCGTATCATGCGACCATTCGAAAGTTTTTTGTCGGTTTTCAACAGAAACATTTCCAAATGTTACAAAATTTGAGTAAATTTTTTCGATCTGAGGAAGTATTCGTTTTTTCAGGAAATATTGGTTTTTGTAGGATGAATTTATTCGTTTTTTAGTATATATTTCTGTTCGAATAGTATGTATAGCCACCCTAATTACACAAGTGCGGAAATAAAATGCGTAGTGAAAAATTACGTACAAAATTGTGTTTATTTCCATACATACAATATTTACAAAAAATGGATGTATACAAGAACTGTATTTTGCGCGTTAGTTGCAAGTTTTTTCGCCGTCCGAGTTCGGCTGTTTTTTCACGCCTTTCGAAGCGCATCGAGTATCGGTTTTGCTCTGGAACAAAAATTGTATGCACCTCCTGAAACGCTTTGCATATCGAGAGTAGTTTTTAAATTTGCAACACATGCATTCAAAATTATCTCGAGTCTCTTAGAAGATGATTTCTAGCAACACAAAAGTTACGAAAAATCCGATCTGGAACATTTTCAAGTTTTTTTTATGACCCTTGAAAATTCATCAAAGTAATGCTGAAAAATTCGGGAATCAATATTCAACACTGAAATTTTCAAAGTCTTTATTAACTCTGCAATGAAAATCGATGAATCACCTTTAAAGTGTCGCCGGATCGTTCCGCTTTCCGCGCGGTGCCGTCACTTCCGCTTCCGGTTTCTTGGGCTTCTCGAGTCCAAAGTTTGACGAAGCATGTCCGAAAGTTTTCGGAGAAGGCGACGTAGAGTAGAGGGTTGACGATGGTGTTGAGGGTGCCAATGATCAAAGCCCAGAGGAAGTGGTGCGAGCGGAGGAAAAAGTCCGTGTCCTTCGTGGGCCGTTGGCCATCGACGTAGATCAGGATCATCACCGTTGTCAGCGGCAGCCACATGGATATCACCGCGACGTTCAGATAGAGCACCCGAATGACGCCAAGGTGCTTCTGCACGCGAATTTCCTCGTGCTGGGAGAGACTGCCGACTCGGATTTGACGACCCGAAATCGAGGCCGCCGACATTTTTCGGCCCGCCCAAGGTATCATGGAACCGACGATCGACATTTCCGAACCCCTTCGGCATTGCACGTTTTCGTCTTGTTTCTGGGGGACAGATTGTTGGCATGGACAAAAATCAGAGAAAATCATCCGAAGATGGTCGTCTATTTATAATGATCGTTTGAAAAAAATTGCTTATTGAAGTATAATTTCAATGTTTGAAAAGTTACTGCTAAATTTAAGCAGTTTATCGTAAATTTTTAGGAAACTAATTAATTTACTCGCATTTCAAAGAGTTTTTAATAGTTATAATTCTGGAAATTTCGAAGAACAAACAGAAGAATTTTTAAATTTGAATGAACCACGAAAAAATTCCGAAGGATATTCTAAAGTTTTTGGCAATTGCGAAAAATCTGAATATTTTTAGTAAATTTATGAAGTTCGCCGAATTTTTCGAAACAACGAGTATTTGACGAGAGCTTTTAATAATAAACTCTTTGAAATTTTAACCTGATATAGAAAAATTTAACGTATCGAGAAGCATGAAAAATCATGTTTACGAAAAAATGAATACAAAACCGCCGCGAGGAACAATTCGAGTAAAGAGAAAACACACGAAAAATGAGATTCGCAAGTAAAACCAATCATCGGCAAGTATTGAATGTTTCTATTTCCGTGTTGTTCGACCATTTCAATTTGTTAAAGATTTCATTTATTCAATTTGCTGCAGAATCAAGAATAAAAACGTTGTTCATTTTTCAATCTAAATCGAAAATTTATAAATATTCGGAAAACAGAGAAAACAAGTCATGAAAAATAATAGATGAGGGAGACGACTCATGAAATCAGGTCATTTTGATCAAAAAATTTAATTTGCAGTCACTTTTAATATGTGTATACATGCATTAATTTTCCATGAATCTAGCGTAGTTTCGCTTTGTGGGGAATTTTCATATTAAGGGGATCTTCTACGTATAAGCCAAATTTTGAAGCTCATTTTTCAGAATGGTTTGGAAAAAAACTACACATGATAATGAAGAATGGTTTTTTGCCTTCTATTGACATATCCTTGGACAGCAAAAAAATTGCCAGTAAACAATTTTTTTTCAACAATAGCGACCTTGAAGTGCCCTTGACCATGCCTCTGCCAAAACGTAAGAGTCGACTTTGTGGCAAGAGTTTGAGATTTTGGTTGCCTTAATTATAAAAAACGGATAATGTCTTTGATTGTTGTTACGTTGGCTAACTTTAGACACGAGTTTTTTCGAAAATTCGCAAATTCCCAAAAATGGCAGACTTGTGAACGAAAAAAATTTTTTTGACAGTTTTTTTAGCTAAAAAAGGCTGTACAAATTAAATGAAAAAACTTTTTCAAAAAAGATCGTCTCTAAAGTTAGCTACGTGTCTGCCAAATAATTAGAGATAAGAAAATTCCCGAAATTCCAAGTAGTTTGGAAGAACTCTTGCCAAAACTTTTGAAAAACACGACTTTTGGGAAAACGCGTTTAAACATGTATGACAGGGTAAAACGTGATTAGTAAAACTTACGATTCAATCGGTTTAAGACTGAAATCACCTGACAATCCCGTCCCAAAAAGACATATATGCAAACACACTTATAAAACTGTAAAAAACTGCCAGTCAGACAGATTTTTTTGTTTGAGTCACGCCGCGAGCGCTTGCCGCAAAGGCGCCGAAACCACCGGTCGTTGCCGCGAATGGCATAACTAACGCGTATCTCTCAAAATCCTTCATGAGGCACATTTCTAAGGACTTCTAGATTCGAAATATACAATAAAAAAAATTCGATTTTTGAAAACGTAGAAGACCCCCTTAATATATAAAATAGATTAACCTTTATAGATGAATAAAATTCCACTTACTTGGGGCACGCAAGGCACGCGCCATTTATTTTTCATGTCCAAGATCTTGCGGAAGATTCTTTGGTAGTGGTAAATGAGAAATCCCATGGGCATCAAACACGCAAATACGACGATCAGGACAACGAAAAAAGTAGAGAAATTGAATATGTCGCTTTTTGGAAAGATCAAAGTGCAAATTGTGAGACCTGAAGAATCCTGCGGATGAAAAGTACTATTTTTGCACAATTTACATTGTAAAATTCGGTTAAGCGAGGTGGTTACAAATGAAAACTTTTCCAAAAAATAATCATTCTAAAAATTTACAAATACATGATTTTATGAATGTATTTTCTGTAGTTCTACGCATATAAATGTGTATTTTCACCTTCTCAAATCTCCGCATTCTAAATTCTACACTCACAGATTTTCGGAGTTCTATTCACAAATTTTTAAATGTAAATGTACGTATTATTTCGAAAATATCGATTAAGAAATCCAATGTCCTCAAAATAATATCTCTGAACGGTTGTGAATATTGGGGGTGGGGGAGGGGGGGGGGGGGTAAGTTATAGGATAAGCCATAGAAAAAATTATGGCATTTTTGTCCGAGCGCACGCTAGTTTGTACTACTGAAAATACGACCAAAACAATTTTCAGTAGTACAACACAGTACGTGGTCAGACAAGAAGCCATACATTTCACTCCAATGCAAATTCCAAGTTTTTCATTCAGAATAAATTTAAAAATTATACGACTCCAGATATAATCATGATTTCCAGGGTTCAAAGTTACTGTTATTTCATGTGTCATAATAAATGTAAAAACAAAATCATTATTTTCAATTCCGCAGAAACGAATTTCGAAAGGAAATTTTTCGTTCGATGAGCCTAAATGAGTCAATTCGGGATAAAGTGTGTCTTGGGTGGAAAAAATGTAGCCTTTTTCAAACAGCAAATAAATGAAAAAAACATTACTTTCGTCCTGATTGTGCGAAACCAGAAAACGGCTGGCAGAAAAATCAGCAAAGCAATGAACCAAGTTAGAAGACTCGCTGCCACGACTTTCGAGACAGTCAGGGTGCTCCGATACGGGGCGACGGCCAAACACTTTATGTAAAAAACAATCAAACCTGTAAGCTCTTTACTATACTGGGAAAATAGTACATTTCGCATCTAGTGTAATAATAATTTCTCAATGTACGTGTAAGGTTTCTGAAACGAGCCAGACGCGAGTTTAAGAACCACATAAGTTAAAAAATCATTATTACACTACTTGCGAACAATTTTACGTTGAAAAAGCGCGTTCGAAAAATGACAATGAACAAAAACCCACTTTTTCGTTCAATGAAGTATTTTTTGTAAATTGTTGGAGTCAACTAATAATTAATATACGAAAGAAGTTATGGATGTGACATCCTCGTAAATGTTTTTCTGTACAATTTTTCTGTGCCCTTCCATCTTCATCATTAGATTCCTCCCCTTCCCCAAGATGACGTGATCCTGAAAGTTTATATGTATCGATAAACCCACATATCATCTCCCAAAAATACCAGTCACCAAAACAAATATAGATGTCACATCCATAAATCATTCATCTCCGTGTCTATTTACCTTATGGCGATCCATCGATATAAAAGTAAGAGTCCAGAGCAAAACGAAGCCGCACACGAACTGCAAGACACTTTTATTAAATTCCCCAACTCAAAGATTCGGCTCAAGTGGAAACGAACTCATCGATCTTCTGTTATATCGCATCCTCACCTCATTTCCCGCTTTCGTTCTGTACTCCCAACCACGTATTTGACGTGCGATTTCGATTAATTTAATGCTCTCGCATTGTATCGCAACAGTGCAGTGCGACACAGTGATTAATGCATGGGAAATAGACCATAAAACCTGTTGAATTCTCTACTGTGACGTTATGACGTATGAGTTTTAATGACTTTTCTTTGTATCTGATCTAATTGAGTTTCAATTGCAAATATTAAAGATTAAAAATTACGTAGGTTCGAATTTTGAAAAATGATAAATGGATCTAAAAAATCTATAATTTTTCGCATTCTCGGAAGTTCTGTGTATTCACGAGTTTTCAGGAGATTCAGATTTATAAGCATCGTGAATTTGTTGGAAGTTTCTTCAACTCGAAAATTGCTTGCCACGAAATTACCAAAATAAAAATTGTTTTAAGAGTTTGATCAATGTAGAATTCAAAGTCCTGGATTCCCAAGAACTTTTTGTTTTAATAATCTTTAAATTTTTCGAAATGCGTTCAGAATGTATACGAATCAAACATTTAAACTAATTATTGCTTTTTTGAGGGTCCCGTAAAATTAAAAAAGGATACCTAAATTTTTTCAAATTTCTTCAACTTGAAGCTTGCTCATAAATTTCTCCAGTCGAAAAGTTTCAGAAATTTTGAAGACTTCGAGAAAAAAGTAATGCAAAGTTTTCCAGGACTATTCAGCGACTTTTGATTTTTTCAAAATTTTTCGCAAACGTTCGTAAAAAGCGATATATTATAAAACCTGGTTTACAGTCAATTTTATAAGAAAAATTACGCCATCATTGCACAATTAAAGTTATCTGCAATTTCCTCCAATGAGAAGCATTGAAGAGGATTCCGCAAGTTTTCATCGAACAATAGAAGTTTTGCTGGTGTTACAGCGACAACAAGAACCTCGCTTTGGTAAGTTCAAACGATTCGTTATTATCAAAAGATGTGAGCAAGAGTGTGTAGAGCGCCAAAAAATCGAACGCGATGATGAACATGCTGTTTTTGATGAAAACAAATACACATACGCATTGTTGTTTCATATTGGATCCGCGACTTCGATGTGTAGAAAGAGCGAGGTAATTGGAATGAAATATGTATTGTTCTGTGATACTACATAGGAGTACATACTATGGGTATCGTGAATTATAAATTTTGGAATCGATGGAAAAATTTAATCTGAGAATCTATGAGTTGTTTTAGGGTGATGAGAAAATATTAAAGGAACTACAAAAAAAACGTAAGACGAAAAACTGAAGCTAGTCAAGAATAATTTTTACGAGTCAATGTTAATAACAAATCGAATTTTAATTCGACTATTCAACGTTAATAACAAATTTTTTCTCTCCAGTGTAGTATAATTCGAATTAGTTTTGAATTTACAGAACTTTTTATAAATAATGCATTGGAAGAATTTTTGCTTTTTTGGTTAACAAATGAATGAAACTCTATTTTTTTATTGCAGTCATAATTAACATCAAAATAATATCAAAAAGGTGGAACCCAAATTTTCGGGAAGGGTCATTTCCTTATGCAATTGGGTAAAAAAATAAGCCTTACTGCAAATGTGGGTTACGCCCTTTCGATTATTATTTTTGTCGATCATTTGCTGATGAATTTATTAAAAAATTCGTTCATAACGAATTAATGAAACTCACGATAAATCATCAATAATTCATCTCGCGATTTACGAAAACCGAATATTTTTCAACAAAAAATGTGCAGCTTTTTCGTTTCTAGGAAAGTTATATTTATAACAGTACAAAATGCATTTGGTCGTGAATCATGCAATGTGCTCGAGTCGTGATAAACACATGAAAAAACTTTCAAGTATTAATAAAAAACTTTTAAGCGTTGTTTACTAAATCGTAAATAATTTCAACAATTAAAGCCGAAACAAAAAATCCGTGACTCCTTCAATTTTTCTAATCTGTGATCAAATTCTATTTTCTCGATTTTTTTTATACTTTCCAAAACGCTGAAAAATAGGTTGCTTTATTTTCAAGAAATAATATTATTTTCGCATTAATCCGTAATACATCGATAAATGTGTACTTTCCGGCTGGAAAATCATCTCATATTTTGTAAAGCGTATTTTCACTCTAAAAATAGACTTCAGAGGGTTGTTATAAAGAAAATGCGTTTCTGTTCGATCGATTTTACGTAAAATCACACTCCGTAAAAAATTTTAGTATACGCGTCTAAAAACAGAATTTCAAAGTGTATTACACGGTGAATACTAATTTTCGGAGTAATGTCCATTTATCGACAGTAAAAAATGAGCCAAAAAATTAAAAACATACAGTTTATAGGAATTGTATGATTAATTGAGAGGACAAGAGATTAATTAATAATATGTGTTTCAGGAAATAAAATCTGAAATGTTAAAATAAATGGGAAAAATTCATCATGATGGGATAACCAGAAGTTACATGATACATGATCTCTGCATAATCATCAGAAATCTCATACACGTACCAAGCGAGTTCATTAATTATTCTAATTAATAACTGGAAAACTCTTCCCTCGAATTCAAACCGAATCTCTGTAAAATTATATCTTCAAACAAATTCTCATTCAGGCAAAACATTGAAGCAATTCTTCTTTGTGGTATTGAAGAGAAAATTGAAAAAAAAATTAGCGAATTTATTTTTTAGCTCGATAAAAAAAAAAACAAAAAAAACAAGCCATTTATAAATATCAAAACATTGATCAGGTTGTCAGAAAAGTCACGTTTTTTGGAATTTATTTTCTATTAATTTTCATCTCCGGTATTTGATTGCTTTTTTCTTTCATGTTGAAAAAAGTTCAACACATGAACCCACTAGAAAAATACGCACGACTATTTTTCATGCAAAATTCGAAAAACGACAAGTAAAAATGTCCAGAATAAGTATATCTCATCAATTACGAAAAGAAACTCAAGTAAATATCAAAAAACAGCTCAATAGTGACCCCCTTCTCTGTCATTTTATGGTCCATCGTAATAAATTCGCCCTGTAAAAACGTGGAACGTTTATTATCTTCGAGATTACATTCGAGACATTTTTCATTTTTTTATCTCTGTTTCTCTCTGTGATACTTTATCTTTTTTCCGAGGTATTTTGTATAAGTATTAGAATTACTCTCGCAATTTTTCCATTCTTATGGTTTTTTCCAAATTTTTTTTCTTGGGTTACTCTATTTTGTCATATTCGATAAGATACGAAAAATGTTCGTTTTCACTTCGATAAACATGGATCAAAGAAGGAACCTGAGAGTATGGTAGTAATTTGCAGACTTTTTCCGGCAAAAGCCAGGACTGCGTGAGCCGGGTATAAGCAACCGCCGGAATGCCCATGGCGAAGAGCAAATCCGCGGCCGCCAAATTCACGAGCCACAGGTTCGTCGGCGTCCGGATCTTTTTGTATCTCAGGACGCACGTGGCTATTCCCAAATTGGCGACCAGAGCCACGATAAACGAGACAGCCAATGTCGCGATCTATTCGTACATAAGTCACAATAAAGGGTACCCCTGATTCTCGTACAATTTGACCTCATTTTTACGAGGTTTCCGATTTGGAACGTATTGTCTGTACAAGAACTTCACAAATTTGGACGAAACATAATAGAATGTTCGAAATTCTAAACTTTGTACAATTTCTCACGGTGAAAATTAACAATTAATGGAAGTACGTATTTTTTCTTAAGAAACTCCAGTAATTAAGATTTTTCAGTCGAAGTTTAAGTTATGAATTAAAAATTTTGCAGTTCACTCCAAATTTTCTGTAATTTCTGTACTTCTCATGATTTTTGGTTTGTTTTTTAACAACGAGAAAAAATAAGCTATTCTACCGATTCCAACTTTTCAATTTTGCCTATTTTTTGAAACAAATTTAAAATCTACTGAGATTTTTCTGTAAAAGTTGTGACAGTGAAGAAAGTTTTACAGAATTTTTAAAATTCAGCGATTTTTGAAATTCTTTATTTCTTGTTATTTTATGAACAGTTTTGAAATTGACCATCGTTATTTTTGGAAGCATGTAAAATCGATTCTGTTATTCGTTAACAATGGAAACTTTTTCTTGTTCAATGGAAAATTGGAAGAATTTCCAAGAAATAAAAAACGAAATTAACTTTGTTGTTGAATGTGAATTTTTCCCATTCTTATAAGAATCAGATGTACGATTCTCGTTTGGCCCCGAGCGATGTCAGACGTTTCTGCCCGAGCAGATTTAACATGCACTCCGTAAATCACGGCTTTACTGTTCCCCGAACGCAAGAAACAGAAAAACTAACAAATCATATTTAGAGGGGCAGTTAACTCTCGGCTCACAGCAGGTGGACATCGAAAAATTTCTTTTTACGTTTTCAATCGACGAAAATATAACATTTTGGGGATTGCAAAATTCGAACTGCAATTTTTATTTGTGCTATGTGGACTTTTTAAATTGGTAATACAAGTCAATTTTTCACATAATATTTAGGAAAACTATTTTTTTAATATTTGAAATTTTTTCCTCGATTTTTTTCTTTTTTTTTTTCATTCAATAAAATATTGTGTAAATTCGGAAACAATGCTATTTTTCTCGAATCCAAAAATTCTTGAATCAAAAATTGTAAAATTCACAATGATAATAAAAATTTTCGGAGTATTCAAATTCACACGAATTTCTGCATCCTGCATAATTTCCTTCAAATGCTCACAATTTTCAAAAATCCAACAAATACTTCAAACTTTCAAAAATTTCAAAAAACGCCTAGAGTTGAAAAGAAAATATTATTCCGAAAATTATCATCAAATGCGTAGTGCTGTAGTTCACTTCAAAAAATGAAAATCTTCCGAAAAGTTAAATCTACAGCTGAATAAAATTGAAAAAAAATTAGACCATCTGTAATTTATAAAAACCCGAGAATTTTCAGACATACTACAAAATTCGTACACAATTTTTTCGTAAGTTCTATACATTCACCAACTCATAAATTCTTCCAAAAATGCATGAAAATTGAAAATAAACACCAAGACTCTAAAAAATTATGAAAATATCTCAAACAAAAATTCATCCCTGTAAATTTTCCAAAACCTAACTCATTTTTCAACTATTTTAAATTTATCAACTTCAGAATAACTCTCAAAAATTATAATATTCTATAATAAGACTCAATATCCTAATAATATATTGTTTCTAATCGTCCAGTCATTCTATTCGGGGCAGAAACGCCCGGAACTCGTTATACACATCCCAGGGGCGCTTTTTTCTCAACCCCTCGTCATTGATACAACGGATGAACGCGGTGATGCGGGCGGAATCGATAATCGATCCCGCTTTTTCGCGTAATTGTTCATTGAAAGGGGCGAAGAAAAAAGAAAGGGGCTCCTCGTCGAGTGCCAGATCATTAGGACTTACCTCGACGACTGTGGCACTGTTTCGGTCGTTCCCGAATTCGCTGTAGTACGTGAAATAGTATCTCCTGCCCCACTCTTCGTCCTCCCCCATCACGTACGAGGTGTTCATCCCTCGCTAATTTTATTCTAATAAGAATTTTGAAAATTCCAATGATATTTCGAATGTTTCTGCCAGTGGCAGACCTACAGATCAAGGTACAGGGTATTCATATTTGCGACGTGGAACGAAGAAACTTACCTTTCGATCGAAAATGAGCTTTACGAGAAAAAGTGGATCAAAGCGAAAAGAAGATGAACCTTACAGCTTTGAGCTCCAGAAAATTCAATTTTGATCGTGGAGAAATGGGGATTTTTTCTTCGACAGGGGAAATCTTTATTATTCAGAATCAATCAAAATCTGGAAGTCCATGTTTTTGGTCGTGAATTCGGTTTCTTCGTTCCATGCCACACTTGAAAAAAACTATAGGTAGCATGGAGTCAATTTTTATACTACATCAATTTAGAGCAGATTTCGAAAATTTTTGCAACAGCCAAATTCATAACATTATATGCAAATTTCTGATTTTTGAAAGAGACTCTCGAAAAATGCAGAAAACCTCATAAGAAATTAATCCTAATAAAAATTTTTCCGACTAAATTTCTTCGAAAACTTTTTTATAAACATTAATATTCATACAAGGCTTTCTATGAGACGACTTGATGGAAATTTCGAAACTGATAAAATTTAAAAGAGGCAGCTGTGGAAGGAAATCGTTTTTCCAGAACTTCAGATCTTACGAGAATCAAATTTACAAGGGCACCTCGGATTTGTTTTCACCCGCGGAACTTTTCCGGCGTCATCCGTTCTCCTTCTTTTTTTCCTTCGAAAGCTCTTCTCTTATCTCGAGGACGGCCTGCATTTTCGGGACGTATAATTAGTTCTTTCCCGGGGGAAACAATGGGAGATCGATCCGGATTTTCGAGTGCCAATTAGCGGATTTCAAAGATGTGTACCGATGAATAGGATTCGCGCAAAGACACTCGAACTTTTGGGGGTGGAAAGTTTTTCCTTTATGTATTGGTAAAAAAGGTTGTTTCGTTGATTCTAGATTCACTCTGTAGAACACTGGGCAATTTAGAAGTGTTGCTTCAATTTCGAGTTAATTGTGACATAAAATAGTGCAGGTAGTTTTGTACTATAGTACGAAAATTTATGATACACGAAAAAAAAAAAGATGGAATATGAATTTAGTACATATGTATTGTAAAAGACAGAATTTTATAACTTTTTGCCATTCTAACCTGATGTATAACATGACCAAAATTTTTTTGATTGTTCATTGTGCGTATTTTGAAAAAATTGCCAAGAATTTATAAGTTTGATATGTACAAAATTTTTTGAGTACTTATACAAATTTGTGAGTACTATAAAAGTGTGTTTTAAAATTTTCGAGAATTTTGGAGTATTTTTCGAAAATTTTGAAATTTCTCGAAGATTTTCGGGAATTGATCAACATTTTGCGCATTTTAGGCTATCATTAAGAGTTTGGAAAATTTTCTAGAAACTTTGAACGATTTTTAATTCACAATCCCGAACATTATCAAATTGAAAAATGTGGGGTTGACAGCAGATTAATCTAAATTTACGGAAATTTTTCAACTTTTCCGAATTCCGAAGTATTTTTCGAAAATCAGAGTGGTTTCCCTTTTTTTGAGATTCATAACATAAATCCCTGTAAACTCTATTATCATTGCAGGACATTTTGTATGTTCTTAAAAAATTCCAGCTTTTCCAAGGACCGTGATTATCCAAAATTTTATTAATTAAACGTAACAAATTATTTTGGAAACCCTCAAAACTTTGAGAATCTGAAAAATCTATATTCGAAAATTTTCTATGATTTTTCCAAAGATGCCTAAAACTGTGTGAAAATTATAATCAAATACTGCAACATTTTCAAAAAACTTTAAATCAAAGCAAAGTACAACTACAAAAATGTCAAAAATACGAAAAAAATTTGTTCAAAAATATTTATACTTGCATTCCAAACCCCTGAATATTACTAAAAACACCTGAAAATTATAGTAAAATATTCGCAATCCTCAAAAATATCCAGTTCCTAAAAAATTCAAAATTGTCCAGAATTCCGAAATACTACAAAATGTTACGTGAAAAAATTTTCTCTTAAACTCAAATTCAAACAAAACTCGAAATTTCCCAATATTCTCTGTTCAGAATTCAAAAATACTCCGCAATGTAACGTAAAAAAAATTGTCTCTAAAACTCAAGGTAAAAAAAAAAACCAAAAACTTTTCGATCTTATCACTTTTACATTCCACCCATCAAAAATACTCGAAAACAAAATCAAATTTCACAAAAAATACAAAAACCCTCCCAACTCAACGAAGTAAAACTAAATTTCTGAATCCAAAAAATATCCCGAAATTCTCTCAGGCTTCCCAACCCCTCAAAAAAATGTCCCCCTAACCCACCAACTCTCTAACCCGATACATACCTCCGTAAACCGACGTTCCCGCCGTATTTTTCAAATAAACTTTTCACCCCCGCCCCACGTCCCTTAAAAACGGGGGCGCACTGTCAATACCGAAATTTAATGAAACGTCTTTTATTGTAATTTAAAGCGGCTGTCGCGGGGCACTATCAAAAATAGATTTCCCGCTATCCGCGCGTCTTCCGCGACCGCAGAGATATTGCGGCTCGTTATATTTTCATTGCCATCGTAAAAAACGTTTCCATCCTCGCGTTTGTTCGAAAGCTCGATTTTCCCGCCCCGGGAAAACGGGGAAACAAGTGTCAGGGGAAAATGGGGTGGGTGCGAAAAGGGATAAAAATTCAAGCGCGAAAGTTCACGGTTCGCGGGGGTCGCGATTAATTCGCGTCGGATATTGATTCGCGGTCTTATCGACGCCGCGGAAAATCGAGTTTTCCGCGGAAAGTGGAAAACGGTGTCGGACGCATTGACGGGACTCGGGGTGATTTTTGGCGGGGAATAAAAAGGTGAGCGGTACCCACGAGCGCTACTCGCGGACTGGCATCTGGCGCCTATTGTTCGCGGGCATCCCTTCTCGGAGAGCGCTGCAACAACTGCGCGGAATGCAACGCTTTTTCGTGTACGAGGGGTTGTGGTCGCAAAAAGCGCGACACGACCCTTCGCTTACGGCGTTATATACGAGAGCCAGGTATTTTATTTGGAAAGTCCGATATTATGATTTAGAGGTTTTTGATTGATGTTATTAAGGTTTTTTGTCACAATTTCCGAAGTTTTGGGACGCTCGATCGAATGGTGTAATTTTTTGATCGAAAAATTAGAATACTTATGTCTAGAAATAAATGTTCTAATTTTTTTGAGATATCTCGCTGGAATTTTAAAAACTGCATATTTTGAAAAGTACGCGAATCACACAAGTTTTGGAAGTTTAAAATCGCAGTTGATCAGGTTACAATTGAATTGGAAATACGACTACTTGGAATTTTGCAATTTCAACATTTGAGAATTCAAAGAATCATAATCGCATTTTTATTAATTTTGATTTATTTTATTTTATGCTATACAGTTTTGAAATTTGAGTCTTTCGTCTTCGACTTTTCGATTTATGAAATTCCGATTATTTATTGTACACTTGTGTTTTGTAATATAATTATTTTTATTTTCGGATTTTTGACTCGATTGATGAATTTACGAACTTACGAATTTCGGGATGTGTTGAATAAAAATTCACGGATTTTCAAATCGACGAATTTTCAAGTCAGACGTGTGCAAATTTCATAATTTTCGAATTCTATATTGTATTTTTTCTTAATTTGATCGTGGTTTACAATTCGCATTATCTTTGAATCAAAATTTTGGAAATTCTTGATTTATAATTTTTATCATTTCGTAATTATAAACGTCAAATATTTATGTACAATATGATTACTGAAATCTTAAAAATTTTTCATAAACTCTCTCAAAGTTACATAATTTGTTATAAAATTGGAAAATTTTTGATAAATACTAGCATTCCTAAATAATTATTATGGATCTGAATGAATATTCTACAAAATTAATCAGCTTCGGGGGAGGGGGGGGGGGGGGGGGGAGGGACAATATAGGGGGGGGAGGTGGGAAGTTTGAAAAATGTCGAAAAGAGTCAAAATTTGTAAAATTTAATATAAATTTATAAAAGTTCTCGAAGTTCTGAAAAATTTATCAAAATTGTTTAATTCAAGGGCGTACGTTAATTTAAATTGTAGGGAACTTTTTCACAAACCCTAAAATTTGCGGGAATTTGTCAAAAATTTTAACTATAGCAAATTTTTGAAAATTAAAAAAAATTATCGCCAGTTTTTCGAGATTTTCAAAATTCAAAAATCCTCGGCGGATTCAGAGGTATTCCTTACATTTTTCTCGATCGTTGAGTCAATTTTTGCATGCTTCTGAAAACTACAAGAAATAGTAGGCTTTTTCGAGAATTGTTGATTTTTTCGAAATGTTTTCAAAATTTGATGACTGATTTTTCCGATTTCTGATGTATTTTTGATATTTTCGAGAATGGTTAAATTTACGAAACTACTTACACGTGGTCAGCATTGCTATAAATTCTCGAAAAAATGCATCAAACGTTCAAAAAAACGTTTACAGTCTTCAGGAATCGTTACAAAAATTTCATTAATATTCTCAAACAAAAATTGTCATTATTATTAATTAAAAATTGATATTGTATGTTTTCTTATTTAATCGTTCACGGTCCGACCTTATTCTGATTTAAGCTCAACTCGAACCCAATTTCATCAAATTCCACACTAATCCTAGTTCCTAGTCTAATCCCAACCCAATTTTCCCTCCAAAACTAATTCACTTACAACCCTATTTTGACCTGATTTTTCCTACCCTCCCTCTTGATTATGCAACAGATAGAAAACACCATTTATTTATCGGTGATTTGAGAAACAGTGACGTCTCAATAAATGTGACTATTCATACTTTTTTATGAAGAAAAAAAATGTACGTACGAAAAAAAATCTTCGAAATAACAACAAAATAAGGTTTTTACATTCACTGTAAATTTCACTGAAAATTAACGTCCGCAGACTCGTTTATAACGAAAAAAAAATTGATCTAAAAGAACTATTAAAAATTTCGATCGAAAATCCGAAACCTCAAACCTCGCAAAAACAAAAATTATCAAATTAAAAAAAAATGAAAATAAAAACATAATAAAAAAAAAATTAGGAAGGTAAATTCCGAAATAACCAAAATAACAAATATCGATTGAAAATCCACGTGTATATTTGCTTATAATCACAAGCTTGCAATTACTTATTTTTGTCAAAATTCACCAGCGACACGTCCCGGCTCATTCCAATCTCTCAAACGTATGGCTTAAACACTAGACAACTATAAATTTGAACATAGAATATTACTTTTAAATACAATATTTCGCCGCGCTCGGAAGTCTCCATAATATTTCATTAAAAAACCTTCGTGAGTCTCAATGTGGAAACATTGTCAACGTCGACATTTTCCCCGGGAAAACGTAATTACAATATTACAATGGGCAGTATTTTAAAAAAGCTTAAAACCTACGAAATCAACTATAACTCGTGTCTCATTTTTTCCCTCGTCTCTCTTATTTTCCACGATTCCCGCGTCCCAAATTGCATTTTATGAAACACGGGTCCAAAAAATGACGAAACGAAAAATGAAAAAAGGGTTGAAAACTACAAAATATGATTTGTAATACTAACAGGAAAAACTTGGGTAGAAATGCGTTGCATTGGACGCACGATTCGTAAAAATTGAGCTATAGCTGGATTTTTTTATAATCAACGAGAAAATTTGTTCTATTTGCATGATTACGGATATGTTACGCAGAAACGACGAATAAACGGAGTCGTCGCGTTCGGGAAAAAAGTTGTTTTCCTCGTTCGCGCGCCTCCCGCACTTAACTATTTTCGTCACGTAAAAAATAGTTTTCTTTCATTGCTTTTCAAGTACTTTTCTACTCTGTATTTTACTTACAACAAAAATAAAATCGCGCACCAATGTTCAATTGTTCGTTTTATTTTTCTACCTGTTTCGTTCCGGCGCAAAATTGCAAAGACTTGACGCGACCAGTTTTACTGCAATGATTTTTTTTATTTTCTAGTTTTTGGGGGAGAAATAAGTTATTTTATAGAGGATTTTGGAATTTTTGAGAATTTTGGGTTTTGTGACATTTATTTTGTTTTTATACAGGATAATAAAAAATGAATAAAGGGGATTTTCATCAATTTCTGACTCAATTCAAGTTCACTGGGAAATTGATCAATTTGGAGTGATTATAGTTATTTGACTAAATTTAATTTAATTTGATAAGTCAGTTTAGTTTCAGATCGAACAGTTCAGTTTAGGAAAGAAATTCATGAACATTTTGAATAACAAATTATTCGAAAATTGATTTAATAATATCAAAATTTTCGGAACATTTGAATTTCTTAACATTATCGAAACTATGAAGAAATATTCGAAATTATTTAAATTTTCGAAACGTTAAAATTATCGGATTTTTTAGATGTTAAAATACTGATACAGTTTTCTTAATTTTAAAAACTTTTTATTTCTCGAAAGTTTTTATAATTCTTTCTAAAATTCTGAAGACTTTCAAAATTTTAGAAACTCCCAAAATTTTCAAAAGTCTCGTAATGTTGAACAATTTGTTTGACTTACTAAAATGTCTCAAATGTTTTAAATTTTTTAAAATTTGGAAAATGAAGAAATTTTTAAATTCTCAAAAATCCAAAGTTATCAAAATTTTCGAAAGTCTCAAAATATGTGAAATTTTCAAAACGTCTACATCTCCAAAATTTTCAAATTTATTAACATATTTACACATTTTTTTTTAATTTCTTCATTTTTTTTATTTTTAAAAATCTGCATAATTCTTACAATTTCAAAAATTTTCCAAAGTCTGAGAATTTTCGGAATTATCTAAATGTAATGAAATTTCCGAGATTGTCTATTTTTGAAATAAAATTCAAAAATTCAGTGAATTTCTAAAATTCTGCAGTTACGGAAATTTATACAATTCTTCAGATTTTGGGAATTTCAAAAATTTTTCAAATTCCCAAAATTGTAATTAAATACCAAAAATTATTCAAGTCTTCAAAATTACTAACATTTTAAGAATTGCTGTAGTTTTCAGAACATCTAAATCTTCAGATTTGTAAATTTTGATACATTTACAAATATTTCTGAATTTTCTCGATTATTTAGAATCTTCGGAATCCTCAAAACATGCATAATTTTCGAATTTTCCAAAATTCTAAGATTTCTAAGGATCTTCGAAATTTCCATTCAAATTCATAAAGTTTTCGAAATTTGTAGAATTTTCATAAATATCAAAGTCTTCAAAATCCTTGAAATTTTCGAAGTACTGAAAATTTTTAAATACTTATATTGAAAGTAAATAGGTGGAGAGGGGGGGGGGGGGGGAGCTTAAAATTCATTCATCAAAAACCAGTTGAAAAATTGCAGAAAACCCTGATCATGCAATTTCCTTGCCCTTTTGCGACAAAACACCCCACCTCTTGTTCCAAGGCACGTAATTCAGGAATTAATCTATAAAAAACTATTGCGACAACACAGAAAAGGGTAGAAAAACTGGGATTTATCTTCCTGGTAATACTTTCTATCAAACATAAGCGCTTTTGTTAATTTCGTTGTTGAAAAACAGATTATCCTTTCTCTTTACGAAAAAAAGCTTTAAAAGAACAGCAATAAGTCGCTTCAAAGATGACTAGAAAGTACAGAAATTAATAAAACATCTTTCCTGAAACACAACGCACAGCATAATTGTTCTCAAAATGTAAGTAAAGATTTATTTCCACGATCCTAACTCTAGTTACGTACTAATTTTCGATCTTGATTGTTTTCTCGATAAATTAAAAGTTTCTAGTCAACGCTACGTCAGAAAATTAAGTCGAAAAAAATCCCGTAACTACGAGGCGATAAAAAACGGCGGCGATCGGATCAAAACGTGTTAAATATATAAAACTTCGTGCCAAAAGAAGCGGAACATCAACAGTCACGAATGTCGTGACTTATAACCATTAAGTATAGTTTGATAATGTTTCTTTTTTTACTTTTACTTTTTAAGATCGTTTCGTTTTTGGAGCGTCTACTGATTTTTTTGTGTATTATCAAATCCTGATTGAAAAATTGGGATCATCAGCAATTTTTTCTTTTTTATAAACTAGGGAAAAAATTTTTTTTCTCCTCAAGGTTTCTGAAAAAGTAAATTTCAAAATTCCAGTTTTATTTTTCTCAAATTTGAGAAATTACCTGATTATTTCGTAATAAAAAATAAAAAAATTCTCATCGGGAACTGTTTTATTTTATAAATTTATGAACTTTGCAAGTTCTAAATTAATAAATTTAAAATTTTTTAAATCTTTACTTTTTCAAAGTTTTTGACAAAGTAAATTTTATAATTGCAGATTTGTTTTTTTGTTTTGAATTTGAGAAATATAAAATTAAATAATATATATATAAATTTGATAATTCTAGTTTTTTTTTATCTGGGATTTAAGAAAATTATCTGATTATTATTCCATACTAAAAGAGTAAAAAAAAAATTCTCCCTGAGAATTTTTTCATTTTATAAATTTCTAAATTTTGTAATTTCGAGATTCATTAATTTTAACTTTTTCAAGGTTTTTGAAAAAGTGAATTTCAGAATTTCACTTTTTTTATTCTCGAATTCGAGAAATTGCCAGATTATTCCATAATAAAAAATATGAAAATTCCCCCCGAGAATTTCCTGACCACTCGGAAATGGGACTTAGCCCCTTTTTAAACTCATTTTTATAATTATCTGTTCAACAGATTCATGCGAACATCACAAGTTAGTTATACATCTCTAAATATGAATTCAGAATCCATTCTGAAAAATCCTCAAAAGCTCGTATCATATTATAAATCAAAAAATTTTCAAAAAATTTTCACTGGCTCAATAAAATCATTCAAAACGTCTAAAAAATATTCATACATCTGAAAAGGTTTAAAACGCACAACAACAAAATAATAATAAACATGTTAAAAATTCCAACACGGATAAACAAAATTCTACAGCATTCTAGTAACAAAAAAAAAAAATACAAACAGAATCCCAAAACCTCCAGAAACTCAAAAACAGTAGACACCCCAGAAAAAAATGCAGTAAAAGTGCAATTAAAGAACAACAAACCGAAAAGTATCTCAATCACTGGTAATTTTTGGCATGCGAAAATCGAAAAAAACGGAACGTAAATTTTTGTAACGTTCGGAATAGGCTTAGAAAGTATCTTTTTCAGATTTTTGGATTGACAACATTTTTCCAATTTTTTCAATCAAGTTTCAAAGTTTCCAAACTTCTAATTTGGCGAATTTAAAAATGTTAAAAATTCTCGAAATGTGAGTCCATAAGTAATCCAAGTTGAAATGTTTCTAATTTCTCAATTGCCGAATTTTTTTAAAATTCCAATTTTCAATTCGAATATTAAACAATTATGAAGTATCTAATTTCATAATTCCAGATCGGCAATAAATTTCGTAATAATTATGAAATGTATTGTTACATAAATTTATTGAATAAAAATCTTCGAATAAAAAAAAAATCATTTGTCAAAAGTTGGAACTTAAAAAACTTCAATACACCAACAAATTCAAATTCAAATTTTTGAAAATCCAAGCGCATTCAAAATTTAAAATTTGAACTCAGAAAAAATACTTCCAAAAACCGAGGATTTACGAACTTTGGAACCCAAAAATTTGGAAACCGAAACACAAAAATCCTACAATATTCGAATACACACATAAAACTCCGAAAAAACACTTTGATTTAGAAATTGTGAAAATTCCACAAACCTAAAAAAAAGCCACTGGAGCTTTCTAAGCCCATCGCACAGTTTTTCGAGGCAAATTCTAGAAAAAACCTCGCGGTAAGAAAAAGGTTGACGATAAAAATATCTACATCTGGAGAGAATGTAGGAAAGACTTGCTCGGGCGAGAAATGTTAGCCCGAGTCGTGAAGTACAAGAATCGTTTTAAGTACCCGGCTCCACATGACGACTCGTGTCACGTTGACGCGCCCGAGAGCGAGTCGCGTCGTTTCGTTGTGCTTTCCGTCGCGCTGACCGACGCCGATCGACAGCACCGGCCGTTTCCCATGTGTTAAGAGTCGTTTTTCCGCGTCAGCAGAGCGTCCCGCTCGTCGTCCTTGTCCATCGCACTCTTATTCGACAACTGTCGAAACGACACCGAGTCGATATCCGACGTCGTCGGCACCTGCAACGTGGAAAAAGAAATGGTGTCAATGCAAAAAGCAACAATTTTTCAAAATTTACATTCTTTTGTGAATTTACATGCACGTGCAAAATACCATACGGAATATTTTTACGTGAAAAAAAAAAAAAAAAAAAAAAAAAAATGTAGGGAAAATTTATATCACTGTTTACTAATAATTGTTTATGAAAATGTGTATTTTTATCACTGGGTTGTTGATTCGAAGAAAAATTCATGTTTTTCGATTTTTTTCAATGTTCCCATTCAGTTAACTGACGGATCAGAAGGAACGCGAGGGAACGCAAAGGGACGTTTCCTTGCGTCCCTTTATAACACGAAAGGGACACTAGAAAGGAACACTATAGAAACTCTTCAAATAATTTGAAAAAAAGGTTTATACACCCTTTATTTGTTAATATTATACTGGTTCTAGGTAGTATGAACA
>JAPYZK010000472.1:0-28725 GCA_030522785.1 Platygaster equestris
AATCAGGATCAGTAAAAATTTCACTCTTCCGAATTCATAAATCCAAATTAAATGCAAAAATTTCTTCTCCTGTCCCCACCCTAATTGAAATTCCACCTTCATATTCGACATTCCGAAAAAACGCACAATATCCCCTGATTGGCGAACTTATTTCTCCCAAAAAAAAACTTGACCTCCCAATCAGTCGCCTCCGGATAAAAAAGTGACCCTCATTTCTCGGATATTCGATACGAAAAAAGCAACAAAAAACTGACATATTACAGAATGCCAGTAGAGCTTACATCCAGGGGCACGTAGTGCGACTGAATGTGCACCTGATGGCGAATTCATCCTACTCCCGGGTTACTGTGTAAAAAATGCTTATTGCGAAACGAAAAGTCTTGTCGAACTCGAATTAAGCCAGAAGTACCAGAAACCCGAGTTGGAGCATGATCTAGAAAATATTTTTATGGATCCGGGGGTTTTAACAAGTCCTAAAAATTCTCGAGGTAATTTTCGATATCAATTTTGAGGGTTTACCGTATGCAGAGGACTTTTAGACAGAGTTAACTGTATTTGAAGAAATTTTAGTCAGAGTGTATTGTATTTTATTGTCTCGAAACGAGAGTTTACTGCATTTTTGGGGCTTAAATTGGAAGTTTACTGTATTATAAAAACGTGTAAGATGGAAAAATTACTTAATTTTCTCAACTCTCATAATTCTCGAAACATCCAAAAACTACGAAATCCATAAATCTTCGAAATCCTAAGTCTGGAATCCTGAAATTTCAAACATTTCGAAACTCCTGAGCTTCGAAACTTCAAAATTCTCCAAAATTTTTTAATACTTTGACACTCTTGAAACTTCAAAATTATAAATTGACAAGTTACTTTGAACTTCAGATCTATGAAATTTTCGAAAACGGAAAAATTACGAAATTTTTACAATTCTTATAATTTTCGAAACTTCAATAAATTTTTGAATCCATATTTGTTCGAAATTCTGGATCTTCCAAAATTTCCAAAGCTCGAAAAACTTCGGAATCCTAAAATTTCAAACATTTTGAAAATTCTGAACTTCAAAACTTCAAAATTCTTCAAAATTGTTCAATACTTTGACACTCTTAAAACTTCAAAGTTTCAAATAGACAACTTATTTATTAATATTCTGATGAATCCGGGATTTTTGACAAGCTCTAAAAATTCTCGAGGTAATTTTCGATATCAATTTTGAGGGTTTACCGTATGTAGAGGAATTTTAGTCAGAGTTTACTGTACTTGAAGAAATTTCAATCAGAGTGTACTGTATTTTATCGTCTCGAAAAGTTTACTGCATTTTTCTCAAATTAAAAGTTTACTGTATTATAAGGACGTGTATCTGAAGTTTTACTCGTTTAAAGGACTCATACCGAGAGTTTACTGTATACGAAGAATTTCGAGTTGGATTAAACTGTATTTTAATGTCTTCAATCGATCGTTGACTGTATTTTGGGAAGTTTACTCAATCATGGAGAGTTTACTGTATCATGGGGTGTTTACTGTATTTTGGGGAATTTACTGTATCATGAACTTTTATTCCCTTTAATCAAGAGTTTACTGCATTTTGGGGGCTCATATCGAGAGTTTACTGTATAATAATGACTTGTTTAAAAAGTTTCACTAGTTTGAAGGACTTATACATAGACTCGACTGTATTTTAATAATTCGAATCGTGAAATGACTGTACTCTGAGAACTTTCATTGATAGTTGATCATATCCTAAAACTTTATGAATTTACGTAAATTCTACAAATGGTAAAGTTTTCACGATGTCAATTTCTTCATCAGGTCTTACGTAATTATTTGTATTCTGGAATGAAATTTATGTTTTAAGAAACTCGAATTCTGCAATATTTACGTATGAGCTCAAAATTTTGGGAGTCGAAAATTTCAACTTCGGGGGCATTCGAAAACAGGAAACTCATCAGGGTTGTGATGACTTACGAAAAGTCATCGAACTTCTACTTTTTCGACCAATCGGAAATCGATCATTACACGGGAAAAAAGTTCAAAACGTGACTTTCACGCTATACCGAGCGATAATGAGATTTCTGCACGCGACTTTAGTGCGCTTGAGAATCTCCGTGTACACTTCGCGATCATACATCATATTACATTTGGTTCATGAAATCCCCTCTTCCACTTCGTTAAAAATTCATTCTGTTCCCAAATTGTTTTCCGGGACTGGAATTTATTCGCAGAAAATATCTGTTTTTTACGTAGGAACAATTTCAGTATATTTGAAAGTATTTTTATTTTCATTGATTCAACAACATTTTTCGAAATTTTCATAGAGTCCGAATTTTCCACAGAATTTGTTACTATAAAAATTTTTGAAGCTTAAACTTTTTTTTGTGGAGTGTCGAAAATGAATATTGGTCTATATTATGACCTTTTTCGATTTTTTTCATTTTAATCGACGATAAAAAATGATAATATGTATTATTAATGCGAAATTCGACTACGAAAAGTACAGAAGAATAATTTTTTTACATTTGCCCAATTTTCTCTGTGTTTAAATCGACTTGAAATTTTTTTAATAAAAACCTGCATTCCGTCGAAAAGTTTATTTCGGAATTTGAAAAGATTTCCTCATTCAACTTTCATGATCCAATTCCAATTATGAAATTTCAGGGTAATTATCATACGAGTATAAAAGGATTTTTTAGGATAAATCCTTTTTTTATGAGAGAAA
Source organism: Platygaster equestris (assembly GCA_030522785.1). Taxonomy (NCBI): domain Eukaryota; kingdom Metazoa; phylum Arthropoda; class Insecta; order Hymenoptera; family Platygastridae; genus Platygaster; species Platygaster equestris. The sequence goes on from JAPYZK010000472.1 coordinate 2,714, forward strand.
AAGTTTGTCCGAAAAACACGTCCACTTAATGAAACATTCAAATTTTCCTACGTGAGATGGAAATCGTGCCCTGGGTAGTGGAACGAAAATTAACGAGCTGAATTTGCGATCGAAAAGAGTTTTCGTGCTGAATTTTTTAACCCAATTACGAAATGTTCAAATTTGAATATAAGCTATTAGATTTTTCCATTCGTTTTGAAAATTTACATAACTTTTTCAGTTTTTTCCGGTATTCAAGTATTTTGTTGATATTTTAGTCAATTTTAGCAATTTTCGTAAACTCTGTGAATTTTCACAATCTAAAAGGAGGACAACTGAGATTTTGGAACTGGTCAAAATTTAGTGCTGAATTGCTTATTTTTTGCACTGTCGAATTTTTAATGAATATTTATATAAAAATTAATGAAAATTCTGAAGATCGACAATTAACCGAAAATTTAAGTAATTTCCAAAGATTGTTCACATTGATTATTCATTAACGACAATGTTGGAAAAATTCTGTTTATTAATTATGATAATTATCATTATTGATCGAAATTCATGATAAATCGCATGATTTTTCATAAACATTCAAATCGCAAATTAAAAATATGAACCACAGGCTGAAAAAAAGCAACTAAAACTAATGTGAAAATTAGAAACATCTAAATACAACATATAAAATCAACTATAAAATATCAAAAAAACGATCAAATATACAACTTAATGCAAAAATTGCGCTGGAAATTCTTTAGTTTGAAAATTTTCCCACTCTTACAAATTTTCCTATTTACAAAAAACTGAAAATTTCGAAATTACGATACGAATCCCAAAATTCGCCAATCAAAGCGATCAAATACAGTCGAATTGGATCACGAAAAAGTATGAATTCGAAGTTATCTGCGTCATCAAAAACTGCGCGATCGCGAATTTCGCGTAATGATTTTTCACTCATTATTCCGGGGCGCCTGCCCATCAAACCTTCGGTGATATTTCATCGAATCACCAAGGTTATCAGACTTAATGACTTACCAGCATCGTGAGCATTGGCGTGTAATGGACCGTAGTAATTATTTCTGCCGAAAGCCTCGAATTACGCGTTCCTGATCCTATCAGGTCGTTACGGTAGTTAAACTTTATCGGGCAACTCTCAATCCATCGATATGCAGTGAATGATATGTGAGTTTGATATCGACGATGATATCACTTCCTCAATTCTGTGGTTAACTTTGGGATTCAGCCCGGAATTGGAAAATTTTCGAAACATTTCAAATCTTTGAAGATATCGGATTTTCAAAAATTTCGTATTGACAACTTATTTCGAACTTCAGAACTCTATGATATTTTTTTAAATTAAAAAAAAAAGATATTTTTCCAATTATTATAATTTATGAAACTTCCAGAAAAAATTTTGAATCCATAATTGTCCGAAATTCTAAGTCTTCCGAAGTTTCTAAAGCTTGAAAAATTTTAAAATCTTAAAATTACGCACATTTCGAAACTTCTGAGCTTCAAAACTGCAGAATTCTTTAAAATTTTTGAACACTTTGACACTCTTGAAACTTCGAAATTTCGAACTGACAACTGATTTTGCCCTCCAGACCTGTGAAATTTCCAAAAATTGCAAAATTACGAAATTTTTACAATTGTCATCATTTCCGAAATTGCTAACAAATTTTGAATCCATAATTGTTCGAAATTCTAAGTCTTCCGAAATTAATAAAGCTTGAAAAACTTCAAAATCATGAAATTTGGAACATTTCGAAACTTCTGAGCTTCAGAACTTCGGGATTCTTCTAAATTTTTTAATACTTTGACACTCTTAAAACTTCCAAATTTCGAAATTTCAACTTATTTTGAACTTCAAACCTATGAAATTTTTCAATTCTCATAATTTCCGGAACTTCCAAAAAATTTCAAATCCATAATTGTTCGAAATTCTGAGTCTTACAATATTTCCAAAGCTTGAAAAACTTGAAAATCCTAAAATTTCAAACATTTCGAAACTTCTGAGCTTCAAAACTTGGAAATTCTTCGAAATTTTTCAATACTTGGACACTCTTAAAACTTCAAAATTTCGAATTGACAACCCATTTTGAACTTCAGACCTATGAAATTTCCCAAAATAGAAAAATTACGAAATGTTTTCAATTCTTATAATTTCCGAAACTTTTAAAAATTGTTGAATCTATAATTGTTCGAAATTCTGATTCTTCCAAAATTTCCAAAGCTTAAAAAACTTGAGAATCAAACATTTTGAAATCTTTAAGCTTCAAACCTTCGGAATTTTTAAAAATTTTTGATCACTTTGACACTCTTAAAACTTCAAAATTCCGAATTGACAACTTATTTTGAACTTCAGACCTTTGAAATCTTCAAAAATGGAATAATTACAGAAATTTTTCCACTCTCATAATTACCGAAATTTTTAAAAACTCGAAATCCATAATTTTTTCGAAATTCTGAGTCTTCAAAAATTTCCAGAGCTTGAAAAACTTCGAACTCTTGAAATTTCAAACATTTCGAAACTTCTGAGCTACAAAACTTCAAAATTCTTCAACATTTTTGATGACTTTGACACTCTTAAAACTTCAAAGTTTCGAATTGACAACTTATTTTGAACTTCAGACTTATAAAATTGCCAAAAATTGAAAAATTACGGAATTTTTTCAATCCTCATTATTTTCGAAACTTACAACAAATTTTACATCCATAATTGTTCGGAATTCTAAGTCTTCAAAAATTTCCAAAGCTTGAAAAACTTCGAACTCCCACAATTTTCAACATTTCGAAACTTTGAAGCTTCAAAACTTCAAAATTCTTCAAAATTTTTGAATACTTGGACACTCTAAAAACTTCAAAGTTTCAAATAGACAACTTATTCCAAACTTCAGACCTATCAAATTTCCAAAAATAAAAAATTACGAAATCTTTTCAATGCTCATAATTTCCGTAACTTCCAAAAAATTTTAAACCCATAATTGTTTGAAATTCTAAATCTTCCAAAATTTCCAAAGCTTGAAAAACTTAAAAATCCTCACATTCCAAACATCTTGACATTTCTAAGCTTCAAAACTTTGAAACTCCTCAACATTTTCACATACTCGGACACTCTTAAAACTTCAAAAATTCCGAAATAACAACTTTTCAATTTCATATTCATATCACATTCTCAAAAACTTCAAAATTCCGAAATTCCCCATGACGTAACTCGCTTACAACCCCAAACACAAAAAAGAAACCCCCTCCCCTTCCCCAAACCGAACCTATTAAATCGTTAATAAACTTACGGTCGGAACGATGAGCCGGTCGAATATTTACGTCGCCCATTAAATCGCTCACGTTCCATCTCGTCCCGGCCGAGATTTACGGGAGCATGTTGCAAACGAATGCATTTAACGCCTCGCGCTCGACATCGCGGATTATAATTACAGCCAATTATTTATTCGCCCAGCGCCATGATAGGGGTATTAATTAAACGCGCCGATTCGAAAAATAACGAGGCACGATTTACGCTCTCCCTGCTAATGACATTAATCGCGTTATTACTTCTCGCCCCGGAGCTCGATTAACGGAAATCGATTGTTTGCTGATTTTTCGCAGTTTGACCATCACGGCGTCTTGCCCCATGAATCTCCAGTACTTCCCGATGGATCGCCAGTTGTGTCACATAGAGATCGAAAGCTGTGAGTAGAACTGGTTTACGTTTGGTGAAAGGTGTGAGATTTTTTAGGAATCGACACGGAAAATGGTTTTTTATACACGCGAGGGTGAAATTTTAGATTTTGCAACGAGTTGGAAAAGGTGGGGGTATTTTTTGCTCATTCCGTGTGTGATTTGGGGGTATTTGGGATCATATTTGTGTTTTTCGATGTAATGATAAGGAAACGAGACGAGATGGCTCAGAATTGGACAGTGAAAGTCATTTTTTTCATTGTTGTGGAGAAAATGACTGATTGCCGAGTGTATGCGCGGCGCCATTTTGAACAAGATGGCGCTGCGCATGCGCAGTGGATTTTACGGTGCGAAATGGTGGTAAAAAAAAGTTGTTGACGGGGAATGGGCAGAAAATTTTTTTTGACGAGTGCGAGTGTTTTAGCACGAGACGAAGCTGAGGAAAATGGCTGAATATGCCTTAAACAGCGTTTCCCTTTATTTTTAATGTCATTTTATCATGAATTATGTGTTTTTGGGTCGTGTGCTGCGACGGGAAAAACCATAATTTTGGCTATTGGGTGGAAAAAAAATTTCACTTTTTGGATTGTACGATGTTACGCTGGGAAAGGAGTTTTTTTACATGGAATGATAGGATATTTCATGTCGATCGTCGTAGGTTTTAGGGTCTTTTTGTATGTTAAGTTTTCGGAAATTTTGTTAAGGTGAAAAAAAGAACAAATATGTTTGTATAAAAATTTTCAATTACCGTTATTAGTGTTTATATCATCATTATTATGAATTTTCCGATCTTGCTCCATTTTTACGTTTTCGAATACAGAATTTTGAATCACGAAATGTTATTTTATTATTTTTTAGATTCATCATTCAATGATCGTTCCAAAAATTTAAACTTTATGTGAAATCGATTCAGGCATACATTTTCCAAATTCTTCAATCCCCATTTTCCTTAACCTCAAAATTTTCGAACTTCGAGATTCGTACGTCATAGAAACCACCATATCCCACTCCCTCTTGCTCCGAACTCAAAATTAATCCACCCCCAAACTTCCAATTCCCACAAGACGTCAAACCCTCAAACCTCTTCGAACATTGATGTATGCAAAGACCCAGCGATCAAAATTCATCCGTTTAAGTACCAGAACATCGTACAATAGATTCACCCTTTAACGTCAACGACATAAAATAGTACAGTCTCTCAAGAATGTCGACCATTACTACCTCTGCTTCAGTCATTATTAGGCATTCCAATGAAATACTTTCACTAACATTACTTCGCATTATCATTCAACAGTCATGTGACACCAAAATGATAAAAATGTTCTCTACATTATTGTTCTGTCCTCCACTGTTTTCTGTCTGTCCTACAACGATTGTACTACTTGAGCACAGTGTGCAGCCAAAAGCACCAAACAAGCTTTCTCGCCAAGACGTCACCGGAGCGTGACGCCACAGCATAACATACCCGCAAGGAATACTCGATTTAACGAGTACGTCGCGAATCAATCCGGAAACGCTTAACTTTTCACTCGCTTTGGAAGTTGCGCGGAGTAAGCTGCTAAAATGTCAGTCAGGGATAGAAACGAGTCAAGAATTTCGTGAGATAACGCGATTTAGTAACTGTTGAATCGGAAACTGTGAGATACCGTCACTAATTTTGACAGTGGAATGTTACTGATTAGAAAGTGCATTTTCAGTGAAATTGATGAATACAGCTCGTCATTTCAGGAAGTTGGGGATGACGATGGATTTTTACTGATTTTCGTTGAAGTTGCACTGTTTTGCAGTGAAATGGAGAACTGTTGGAACAGTGACTGTGTTTTCGGTTTTTAATCTTTTTCTGATTCGTATTGCACCTTCAAAAATTGGATAGCTAGTTTTTACATTCTTAACAATTTGTTAAGATTTATAACACTTGATAAATGTTTGAACAAATATCACGGAAATCGGTGGATGGAGTAACAAAATGGCAGAGAAATGGCCCTTTAGCGCGTCGAACACTCGAAAGGTACTCGTGCGCCACGTTTACGAATACGAGAAGCACTCGTCAAACTCCGAAAGTATAGTCAACAGTTTGCAGTGGGTTCGACCTGAAATTATAACTTTGACATATTTCTCGTGTTTGGCAATTCGTTGGGAGAGAAACAGACGGAAAAGTTGTGGCTGGGATTTTTTGTTTTTATTTGAGGTTATGTGACCACGTGGGACTCGAGTGACGAAGGAATTGGAAAATTCGTGTTCGCGATGTAAGTCGCAAATTTGTCCATATTCTGATTTCTGAAATCGAAATGTTAGATTTTTTGTGACCTTTTTTTCGGGGCTCAGAATTTCGAAACTTGTTTACAAAAAAATAATTGAAAAATAGTATTTTGATTACGACATTTTTGAGTCTCTGTTCTATATAAATAGTCTTAGGAACAATATGATAATGGACGTGGCATCCATTATTCCTTAGACATTGCATCAATGTTCCGTAAAATCCAACTAGTGCTAATGGATGTCGTATCCATTTCAGAGTTCTTTCCTAGTGTCAATTTCCATTTGTTCCAACGAAAAAACCGCCAACTTATAATTAATGATTTGCGTAATGAGAAATACGAGCAACGTCGATTACTCAGCGTTTAATCCCCCGCGAGCATTAGCGTCGAGATTTCGAAGGGTCGAAAGGTAAAAAGCCGGCGTCACTCGCGCTTCACGGAGTCATATTTTGGAGTCGAATACAGTACGACTTTTTCACATTGGCAAGACGCCAAAAGTGTATGCACTCGCTAACTCCGAAGGGTCTCCACTGAACGATGCCAGTATATTTTCAATGACAATGCAATTTCCATTATTCGCGCATGTATATACCTTCGGAGCCACAAATCTTTTATTTCGCCGAGGAAAATACATAAATTCCGTGCGTTGGGAAATCCGTCTTCGTTACGTAACCGACGTCACGTTTGATGGGAAAAATGTGGAAATTACATTGCCCGTGGAATTGGGGTTGTTGATATTTTGGAAAATAATTATGTCGATGGTGAAATAAATTTGAATATTCCTTTTTTTTTACATTTTTAGAGCACTGGCGAGTTTTGGGTGTATTCTGGAGTATTTGCGATGCTTTTTGAGTATTTTTGACGAATTTTAATGATTCTGAGAAATTTCCAACGCTTAAAGAATACTTTCACGTCTTTTTTTTGTATTTAATAATAGTTTCTACAAATCTGTAAAATTTTTACTAAAATTCGGGAGAACAAAAATTTCTTAACTATAACAATTTTTTTTAAACGGTTCGGAAATAATTACCAAAAGTCGCGTAATTTTGAAAATCATTTACGAAGATACGTAAAAATGCAATTCCAACTTTAAAATTGTCCAAACTGGAACTCTAACATAGAAAATGGACGTTAAAGGGAAAAAATACTCTAAAAGTCATAAAAACGGTAAAAAAATCAGATTGAACATTGAAACAAAATTTGTTGCAACCAAACTATCGCCAACCCCGAATAAAATATCCGAGCAGCCGAGTAGAGCGTATTTTTCTGAGCAAAGTTCTGCCATTTCGAATCTCATGTCTTGTCTGATTTTTCATTATGATTTGCCGTCTGATGCGACACGTGAAACGCCTCCGACACATAGCACTGAGCCTCGTGCCCGGGGACGAGACCATGTGCGGCCGCCCTGAGGAGGTTGTGCTGAAAATAAGAAACGTACCGTCTCAAGACCGAAATCTTACGCATTGTGCATCTAGCCAAGCAGCGCATGCGTTATTTTTAAGTATCCCTTGGGATGAAAAATTCTGGGCTCAAAAAGGCTTAGGCTGTCCACCAATCATCCCCATGACACTGAATATGAATCTGCAAAGCTTGAAATTGTAAGCTACAACGGGGAATTCTAAGCCTCTAGTCTCAAAAATTAAGCCGCTTATAAGCCTTGTAAAATTTGCAGTCTTTGGAGTAAGTTCCATAAAGACTGCAAAATCCAAAAACTGAACTAAATTGACGCAATGTTGACGATCTTCAGACTTTTTGAGCCTCTTTAAGCGTCAATGAGCCTGATCAAGCTTGTTGAAGCTGAAAAAAGCAGCTTTATCGAGCCTCGTGAAACTGAGTATGGAGATGTAAAGCTCGGAAGTCGAGGCTGTATGTTAAGCCTGAAGGCTAAAAAATTAAGTCCATGATTAGCCTTATTAAGTTCACTGGTTTTAACAATAGTTTTATAAGAACAGTAGAGTTTGAAACTGAAATTGAAGCAGCTTAGAGTAGAAAGTTGTTGATCTGCAGCTATATATCTCTAGATTTCAGCTTTGCCAAGCTTATTTAAGCGTTGATTAGTCTCATTAAGCTAAATGAAACTCATCTCTTAGACACGTAAAGACTAATGAAACGAAATGAAGTTACAGAGCTTAACAGCCAAGGCAGAATAAATGTAGACATGAAGCCTTTGAGCTTAAAAATTGAGCCTATAAAAGCCTAATGAAATTCACTGTCTTTCAGATCAGTTTCATGAAGACTGAAAAATCTTACAACAGAGCTTCATTGAGCGCAGCTTTGAATCCTCGAATTTCAGCCTTTCCAAGCTTATCTAAGCCTCTATAAGCCGCATTAATCTTATCAAAGCTCGAAATCCAGCAGCATAAATCACGTTCAAAGCTCAAAAATTGAGCCTAATGTGTGAACGAGTTCTAATAAGACTGTTTACTTCGGAAACGAAGCTTCATTAAGCCCAGCTTTGATCACCTCCAGCTCTTCATCCTTGAATTTTAGCCTTTTAAAACTTTTTGAGCTTGGATGAGCCTCATTAAGCCACGAATTTTTTATCCCGGGTCAGGTGGAACGAGTTTTTCGATACGGGTCTCGATCCGAGGCTACATTTTTTCTCATCGTTGTTATCCAATTTGTTTTACGTTGCCCGAGTATCCTCGCCGAAATACGTGATGGAAATTGCTCTTATCGTAGAACAAACTTTTCGTTTCCTTAGTTTGACTTAGTTTGCTTCGTTGATTGGCATGAGTAGAACGTGGCATGACGGTAGACCTAGAATCTCCTCCGGAATAATACTTCGATGTTTCGGCTTCGAGAAATTTCTTCGCTCGAGTTTCTTTCCGTTTCATTTATCGTAACTATCGAATAGTTAACGATAAAAAAATGGACGTTATTTCGTTTTTATTTCGAAGAACAGATCTATTGGTTTTAGGCTAGCATTTTTTAGGAAACATCAGCGTGTTAAAGTGAAAGACGTTCGATTAATATTGGGTGAATTCGTGATAACGTTTTTTTTCTCTATAAACCAGTAGAGAATTTATAACCGTATTAAAATTCGTAACTGAATAATTACTATCTCGCGTAATATGAAAACTCATTCAAAACGCTGGTTTTCGAAAGTTAATGAGTTCCTAACGAATTTTCACTTATTTATCCTGGAATCACGGGTAAAAACTTTTCAAGAGTTCCAATTCAACTTTTCATGAGGGACGATTGTGCTAAATAGGTTCAGTGTCTAATTAAACAGATTTGTCTCCGCTTTCCTTATGATGTTTGCCCTCGTACATTTAAGGGGAAAAAAAGCACAACAAACATTTTCCTGCAGTGCGGATTTTTCACTACTTTTCTCTTGCTGCTTTGGAATCGCAGCTTTGTAATTAACCCGTTTCTCGTAATAACAAAAGGCTGACAAGTACGAACTTTTGCAAATATAACTTTTGTTGTCGTTCTTTAAACGGCGAGATTTCAAAAGGTGCTAAGTGCTGTTTACGTAAGGTTCGTTATTTCGGGTGGTTTCAGGGGAAAATGAACCTTAGGGATATGACACTTGGCACCAATTTCCGAGCCTTCGAAGCTATGAAACTTCGAAATTTCCTTTTCAAAAAATCTCAATTTTCTTGGGGCCTCAAAAATTTCTGTACTTTGAAAACTGAAACTTCTGAACGACACAGAACTTCGACATCTCCGAAATTCCAAACACTTCAGAATTTTGAAGGTCTATAAAAGATCGAAATTACATCGAAAAATCCATGCAAATTTCGTGTATGAAGAAAATGCTCCTGATCGAAATCTTCTACGCCCTTTCGATAGACCTAAACTTAATTAGTTTTACTTCCTCGAAATTATTATCGTTCGAAAGAACCATTCGAGATAACAACGTCGCAGTAATTAGCCGAAAGGGATTGATATTGCGACAAAAAGTCGGCTTTCTCCAAGAGAATGCATGACTCGAGGTCGTTAAATGCCATTACGCGAACGTCCATTGCAGCGTGTTTCTGGATTTGTATAATTACAAGGACTCGATCGCGTCGCGAAACGAGGAATAACGCACTCGACTGACTCGACTTGAATTATTAACTGAAAGAAATAATTCCGCTTGATAATTGGCATGTGAGCTTTCCACCGGAACGCTTGGTGTTTGCACGCTAATTGCACGATGTTCGTGATTTGTTTGAGTTTTTATGTTCTTCAGTGGCGAATCTGAAATTTTTCCCAGGGAAAGGAAAAAAACCTAACTTGAGACAAGTAAATTCGGAATTGTATAAAAATTCGAATAGATCGGAAATATTCGACGATCATTTTTGGAAACAAAAAAATTCTTCAACAGTACCAAAAGTACGTGAAATTGTTCAAATCCACGAAAACTTCATTGAGAACGTTGAAAAGTTACCAGATTACTATAAAATCTCGTTTATCGTACATTTTTCATAAATGCTGAGTTTTTGTATTTGGGTCCCTTCACAGATTCGCTACTGACGATCATTTAGTTATCATGTTTGATTCTCGTACGTCATTCATACTAGCTTTAAAATTCCCTAAGAAATTCCTATTCCTCGACTGGATATTCTACGATATCAGAAGACCGTTTTTTGTTCCCACGTTCATATCTCGCGTCATAAAGAACACAACTTTCATCTAAGTGAATCGCAACGTTGCTGAAATTGAATTTTCTCGTAGTTGAAGCATAAAAATAAGCAAAGAGGATGCGGGGATTGGCGCATTTCGACTTTTTTCAATAACTAACAGTCGTAAATATTCCGTGAAGCTCCGCAGCGAAATGCGCCAAGTACGACAATCGTGATATTCTCTCAGTTCGAACGAGTCGAATTTCACTGATTTCATATCATTCAAAACTGAGTTTACTGACGAAATAAGTAATTCAGTCATCAAAAAAGAAATTTCTTCGAATGGTGAAAATGTGATCAGTTCACTAATTGGTCTAACCTAAAAAATGCAAACTCAAACTCAATCAAGTAGAGATAATGAATTATTCAATCGAAAAATTGTCTGAAATCAGTCGCCAAAAATCGACTATTCTGGTGGTGAAAAAAAATACTCGAACTCATTCGAATAGTCGAATTTCAACTATTTCAAACTGAGAGAGTCCGTATTCAAAGCCGGCTGGAATGTCCCACTACGCGAAAAGCGGCCTTCATACGTCACGCGAGACCGTGGAAACAGCTCGAAGAATGCTTTCGGAATTCTCTCCCTAATATAATATTGTAGAGCTCAAAACTGTGTTAGAGTCGCGAGTAATGCGATGGCTTTTCGTGTGGCTTGGAACATTTCCGGGCACCACACATTCTTCAGTCTACGCCGAGGGGCTATTCACTTCGCTAAAAGCGAACGGAAGATGCCGAAATGGGATCGATTCTGCAATCGCGATCGATGATTCCAAAGATTTCGAAGAAAACTACTCTTATAGGATTTGTTCAGTTATTCCGAATGACTTTGAGTCTTTTAAGTGATTACGTGACGTCTGAGTCATTAATTGCACGTGTCGAAAAACACTACCCTAGTGACTGTAGTTTTTATAATAACCTTATGAAAAATTTTTATAAGGTCGGTTTTATGAAAGTTTCATGAATTTTGCATTTTTTATGAAGTTTTTTCAAAAAAGTTTCATGAAAAAATTTTTTTCATAAAAATTTTTCTTCAGCATTTTAAAAAATATATAAAAATTTGCTAACCTTTTTTGGATAATTTTGCTAATGTATATACTATTTTGTATTAGTTCATAGCTCAAATTTCGTTTCGGAAGAAATTAAAAAATTTTTTGGAGGCAGCGGGATTTGAACTTGCGACCTTCACATCAAAAATCTGATACTCAACTTTCTTGTCGATCAAATCTATGTCAATTTGGATGCTTATTTTCAATTTGAATTGAATAATTTCCAAATCCTATAAAATCATATGTTTTTAGGTTTTATAATTGCTAAAAAACCAACATGATTTTTTATTCCCATGAGTAATAAAAGCGTATCAAATATTACTGTAAGAGAAACTCCTTATATCAGGAAAATTTTGTATGACTATATGAAACTTACTATATAAATCGCGAAGTTTTCATAAAAATGTCCGTTTTCTGAAAAAATTTTTGAGGATTTCAATTGTTTAAAAAAAAAAACGATCAATTGTATGAACATTTTGACAGATTTCATTAAAAAATTCTTTTTATACAGTTTTTATAAAACCACTTCATAAAAATCGAAAATTTTCTATACCTTTATAAAATCGACCTTATAAACAACGAATTTCTATAAATAATTCACTGATTTTATAAAAATTTCGCCTGTTTTTATAAAAACTGCATTCACTAGTCTATTCAGTCCCGATAAATCATGGTAAAACTTGAATAACTATTTTTTTGACGAACACGAATGAGATGAAATTTACCAAAACAGAAAAGTGTAACGAATTTGTGATTACTACATGGTGTATGGACTTGAACAATTGCTTATGATCAACAAACTATGAACAATTCGAAAATTCAAAATCAATTGTCTACAAAATAAGTATGATAAGATTCTTCTGAAAGAAAAAAAAATAGTGTTATGTTAAAACTGAAACTGTAATCGAAATATGACCAGTTTGGTATCGCTGATTTCAGCGATTACAACAGAAACCTTCCATATGTTCACGAATTCAAGCGATTCCAAGTAATTTCATAGTGTCAGAGTCATCGATCGGAGTCATTAAATGTAATCCCATGATACTACATGAAATCACTCGGTTCGATTCTGCGATTTCTAGCAATTCCGTAATCGATTCCCCAACGATTCCACCCGTGAAAAGCCCCTCGGTCTACACTGTCCCACTTTTTTTTCTTCTCGTAACCTCACTCTGCCTCCCGTTGGGTACACCAAAACTTAGTCATCATCCATTCCTGTTTTCGTAGTCACAATATTTCGTGAACGTCGACTCGGAGTGAGTCACATCGTTTGACTATCTATAACGTCCAACGATCGAGGCAAAAGCTTAGAAAATCCTCAAACCAATCCCAGAATATCTACCCCTTTTTTTTCGTTCCAAAAGTTCTCTACTTACTATACATTAGACATTTTTACGTTGATTGCGGGGAAAAACAAAATAAGCAAACTGAAAAATCCGCAGATTTCACGACCGTTAAAACCCTTCCCACGATCTCTCCAAAACTCACGAAGAGAAGACGTTCCACAACCCCCGACTCCATGTAATCAGCCGACTGTGAAACGTATGTTAATTAGAGCAGCGATTTTCTTGTGTTCTCGTTCTTTCCCGGCAGTTGGATACACAATGCGTGATATTCGGTACAAATGGAATTCCGGTCTGCAGTCAGTTGGCATTTCGAATGAAGTGGAACTGCCGCAGTTTATCGTGCTCGGGCACAGGCAACGACAGAGAACTATACACCTGTCCACAGGTAGATATCCTTTGTTCATTGCCCTTTGACTTTTCTCTATCGCTCACCATTCAGTTTATGTGAAGATACGAATACGCCTGTAGCCATCGGTCTGGTACACGAGGCATCAACCGATAATTTTCACCGCATTTTCTTACTTTCCCGCACTCTTGCACCATCGGCCATCGTTTCTCCGTCATGCGAAAACAACCCCCCTTTTTTTGATTTTTGCGTCGACTCGAATGCGATTTACTTGTTCGCGAGCGTTGCACGTGTAATTCGACTCCTTAGGGATTCACGAACCGGATCCTTGTAAGACGACGGGGACACTTATTCCCGACAGAGAGACGAACGCTTCACGGTCACATGCGCACGGAAACGAATTTCGTGGCTCTGCCAAGAGAGAACGGAATTCAATTTGCACGAATCGAATAACAGTGTGACGAGAGACTATTTGTGTTTTCGGATCTGATTGTGACTCATTTTGTTGGGGGCGGTTGCCACGGACAGACATGACTTGACTTTTTCTTATTGATTGGAATGGGGGGGGGGGGGGGGAAGACGTTGATTTTTGTTTGAAAAGATGTGAAATGTGCTGGGGGACGTTCGTACAAGGTGTATCGAAGTCGCCGTGACAACGGGAAACCATGGAATTCTGAAAAAATTTAAGTCAAAGGTCTGTACATATGAGATTTTCTGGTTGGTTATTGTAGTTTGGCATCTCGCAGTTATTTCACAATCAGAACGAAAATCATTCGCGGGATTGATTCGGAAAATAATAACAGCTCCTAGCTCAACATGAACGACCGACCAACCCCAACAAAAATTTCGCCCCGAAAGACAGCCTCACCCCAAGATCTCCCCATGCGGAATACCAGAACCGAAAGTCAAATTCCCCCCATACCAAACCCCCAAAGTAGTCGACGTAATGAAAAAGACAAAACAAAAAAATGAGATGAAGAATGGCAGGTGAGTGGAGGTCCCCTCAGAGCCTGTGGGACTATCAGGATCCGCAAGGCTCGCACCAACCGCTGGGGGGTCTCTTTATTTTCAGTCGGCTACACCATGAGGGACATCCGTTACAAGTGGAACGAAGGCCCGAACAGCGTCGGGGTGAGCAGCGAGGTCTCCCTGCCCCAGTTCAAGGTCCTGGGACATCGGCAACGGGCCATGGAAATAAGTCTCACTACCGGTAACGTATAACTTACGTAGACCAGAAAACAAACGAGGCTTTTGCGTAGTCGCCGTGAGTATTCCCCGTATGTCCGATCCAACGCGGTTTCGGATTGACACCTTCCGATATCACGTTCCCGACACACGATCCCAAAATTGAGAGCTCCGGAATAAGCCAAACGACCCTGAGGCGCGGGGTAAAAGAAAGGGATCTTAGGAATACAGGTAACTCGGAGTTCCCACCCGCCAGAATCCAGGACTGACCACCGCACCAGCGAGAATAGTACGTTGTCGAGACTGTTCGATAACTCAGTTATTGTCCTTGGTTTTTCTCGTGATGGTTTATTTATCCGTTTAACAACAATCTTTCAACAATTTCAGGCTCGAAGATTAGTAAATGGTACCGTGTTCGATAACTCAGTTATATGGAAGTGTCTATATCCGGACGTTTCTGGATATAAACTGGATATTGGTGGAGATAAACTGCATTTAAGTTCGAAAACAGTGAAGTCTGTCACAAATCGCTCAAATTTTTTCATTTCTCACAGGCGACATTGGCTGTGATGCAAGAAACGCGCAAAATCTTTCTCGAATATCCGTTAAAACTGGCAATATAGTCAGACTGAATATTTAGTCGAAACGAAACATTGCAGAATTTTGTTCCGTTCCGTTCCGACGTTCCCGAGTGCGCGCGCGCACACACATATATACAAGGGTGGATCAAGTATTAACCGACATTATTTTTTTACAATTTATTGCCAAAAGTTTTTAACAAAAAAAAAAAAATTATTTTTCTACATAGTTCCCTCCCTTTTGAATACATTTTACTTATCGAATTAGAAGTTTTTTCATGCCAGTTTCGTAAAATAAACAATGTCGGCTCTGGAGCCATTTACACACGAAGCTCTCGACCTGCTCGTTGCTGCTGAATCGCTCCTCTCAAAGCTCTTCTTTCAGAGGTCCGAACAAGTAGAAATCGCAGGGAGAAAGGTCTGGACTGTAGGGAGGTTGTTCCAAGGAAGTCCATTCCAATTTGAGTATTTTCTGTTTTGTGACCTTGGCTGTGTGCGGCCTGGCGTTATCCTGGAGTAGTAGCACGTTTTTTGCACTGCAACCACGTCTCTTTAATCGAAACGACTGTCGCATTTATTCGAGAAGGTCGGAATAGTAAGCTGCATTGATTGTTTTCCGATCGTGAAGGCTACGGCTACGGCTACGTTCGACTTCGTGGTCCGTGGGCGTCGTGGGTGGGAACTGTTTTCAACGTTGTCAATTGTCAATTCACCAAACTGAGAGTTTAATCTATTCCAAATTTCGATGGGCCTGACATTTTCTTTCGCTAGAAACTTGATAATAATGCATTGCGCAACAGACGAATGGACTTTCTGCTCACTCATCGTGGATGGGACTAAATCACTGAGAAGTAAGAACAGTTGGTAGTGCCGAAAAGTTCCTTGGGCTTCCAGTCAACACTCCACGAGATGGCATTTCGATCAGTGACATAAATAAATTACAGTGAGCAAAAGTCGGTTAATATTTGATCCTTTCTCGTAGTAGGGTTTCCAACGCTGGTCATCAAAATGTCACTAGACTGCACTGACAGCTGATTATATTGCGAATCACTGGCACGCAACGAAAATGACGGAAATGACCTTTTTAGTGACGATTTTCGTTCGAAATAAGCAACGAAAAATGTATTTAACGTAATTTTAACGAAATTGAGCCCTTATTATGCATATGACAGTGACCCCTTTCTCCAGTTACATCCAGTTATCTCCACTCAAATCTAGTTTATCTCCAGTTATATCCAGATCATTTCCAGTTTATATCCAGGAACGTCGGGATAGACGCTTCCCATGCATAGTAAAACGCATTTTCATTTCACGTTATGAGAACTGTACTAATCGTGGGAAAATTGGATCAGGTGATAATTAGGATATCCAGGTTTGTCACTTTGGTCCTTTTGAGTAAGACAAGCGTGCAAAAAAGAGTTATTCGACATGTATCAGCTCGTCCCCTGATGACCTGTGTTGAATACGATTTTTCTTTTCGTTATTCTCTTGTTTTTCATGTTTCGTTCCAAAATTCCTACCTCCCTTCCACTTTTCTTTTCCCCTCAGATATTCTCCAGATAATCTTTCTTCTTTCGCGTCCATGCTTCAACAGAGACCATCGCTCGCCCAAAACCCTAAGACGTCATCACTGCACGTTCAACAATCAGCGTATTGACGAACTGAGCTTACGTTCTACCTTTCCTGATCCGATATCCGGTGTAATGAAGAATGGAAGGAAGGAATGACGGAAGAATTGGTTTTTTCGCCCGATAGAAAAACGTGCGATGAATGCGGAAGCGAATAGGGTTCCCGCCGTGGAAGCGGCAAGGTAGAAAAGTACCCTGCCCTGATTTACTCCCCCGTCCTTCATCGATTACTTCGCAATACGCGGAAATGAATGCTTTAACCGATTCCATGCTAGATCAAGGGGGTTTGAGGAACTGGATCCCGGATGGCGTTCCCATCTTGATAGACGGAATCGCGTAATTGGATCTTCCGAAGACGCCGAGTATGGGAATTCGAGACTTTGTTTATAGCGAGCTGGTTTCCGTGGGTGGGATAATTGATTCGAATGCACTTTGACCCGCGATTGTGTCTATGGGAGCCGGGGACGTCTTACTCCATTGAAGGGAATGAAAACGGAAAAGACCGCGCGCATCTATTGCGAACTCTATTCTGTTCGGCAGACGTATCGAGCGGACTGGATTTCATTTGGGTGTGCTGTGTTGGCTGTTCCACCACCTCCTGAAGAGCGCTGCATTTGTAAGCGTAAACAGGAGGAGTAGAGGTGATTGTTCGGGTATACAAGCGTGATGTGTTTCCGTTTACTTGATGGGGTTAGGGGGGATGATGAGTCGAGATCTTGAGTACACGTGCGAGTCATGGGATACTTGGTGTGTTTGTTGAGATGACTGGGGGAGATGGTACTGGCGATGGGAACGTTGGTTTTGAGGATTGATTAGGGTGATTGGCGTTTTGAAGAGAATGAGTGATAGCTTGGGAGAATCAGGTGTGGGTGTTCATAATGATGACGGTTCTGAGATGGTTTTCAGGGTTGAGTGAGTGACTGAAGGATTTTGAAGCGAGGTACAAAACTGGTCCCAGGTTTTTGGTACTTCGAAATGAAAGTATACCCTTCTGACGGTCACAATTTATTTTTATATTTTCGTCTGGTTCAATTTTGGATGAAGAATTCGATTTCGTACTTCGAGGGAGATCGAAACAGGGTAAAAACCCAGGAGCGAGGAGTTCAGACATTATCAAATTATTGTTATACAGTGACACGTTCAATAAACCCTCGAATGAATTTTCAACGGTAAAACACTTAACAGCTGCGTAAGTGCTTTCATTCATGCCAGCGGCTTGCCGCTAAACCGTTGCAGGAAGATCGCGTATGCCCAGAAACTTGGCTTTTTATGGGAAATGACGGAAAATTCCATCCTTTTCCAGAATTTTCCGATCGTGTATACGATTTTGAGATAGTCGGATTAATTTTGATATCTTTTGATAGATATAACTGAGTTATTACGTACAGTGGCAAATCTAGAATTTTTTTAGACTCCGAAGTAAGATTTTGGAAACATTCCCGACTTTTCCAAAATACTGTGAAATCACAAAAATTTCTATTATTTCTAAGAAAACATCGGAATTGATGAGAATAATCGTGAATTTACCTAACCCCCTCAAGCGAAAAATAAAGGAAAATGTTTATTCGTCCATTTGTACGTGATCCAACAAATTTGTTGCGTGAAATGGTGAAAGCAAATATGAAAGGAACGTATAAATTCCGCACTTCTCTGTGAAACATGCTGAAAGCAGTTCGAACGAAAATTACTTTCGAGTTCGGAATGAGAATGATAAAAATGTTCTCCAACAATCGCATCATTCGCTTTTTCGGCTCCGGGTCTTTCATCCTCTAACAAGTTTACAATTGAATTTTTGAAACACCGAGTTTGAACGAGGTTTTGAATTATTTTGGAGAGTGGCGTGCTGTGCTCGGCGCTGTGCACGTACAATAATTCATGGCAACGAAGCACCGCTATCAAAAGAAACGTCAGTTTTCATGCGGAACGAGAACCTTCGCAACGGAAAAATAGACCATAAACGTGCTGTTTCGCGGGGAAAATAATACGGAACAATTTTTTTCGCCGTGCAAATCTTGAAAACAGATTTTTTAAATTTATGGGAATATTTTGGATGATTTTCAGAATTTTGATCAGTATTTTGTATTTTTCTCCGATTTTCATCAATTGCAGAAAGAATTCGAAAATAGATGATTATTTAATTTTTTTTCTTCGGAAGAAAAATTGTCGTAAGTAAATTTGTAATTTTGATCGTAAATTTGATCGTCTAATTTTTTGTTTTAATTTTATCGTAATTTGTGGAAATGTTTTTCGAGTACTCACATTTCGTGAAAAATTAAAGTGAAGAGATACAAAAACAATTTTTTCCTACATAAGATTTTTTCGGAACGAAAAAATTCTAAATCCGCCACCCAACGTGAAAAATTTTTTGAATAGACCGAAAATTGTGAAACGTGACCTGAAACTGAAACAAACGGTTGAATGGCTAATTAGACGTAGCAATAATGTTGACAGAATTTAGTCAGCGCTTGAATGCCAGAAGCTTTCGTAATTGAGGCGCAAAATGGTAGACGCTAGTTTGAATCTTGTTGCCTTCGAAATGAGTCTAATGTCTTTCTTTGAATTCAAGGATTTTAAGAGACAACGAAAACGCCTGAAGAAGTTCGGAAGAAGACTCCTCTGTGGACGAGGGACTTTTCCATTACCGTTTTTCGTTGCACATTTGCGTCGTTTTTTTAATACTGCATCCACAAAACACTGTTTTTTCGTTTACAGAACGTAATAGGCGCCGAAAATAAAATATGGGGGGGGGGGGGGGGCTTGACCAATTTTTTAGTAGATAAAATGATCGAAATTTTGAATTTTAGTGTATGAAGTTAACAGATTTGATTTCCGATTTGTCAAATTTTTGAGTTCTACGATTTTGAGATCGTGGGAGTTCGGAAATTTGATCAGTATTTTCATGAAAATTGAAGTTTTGGAGTACTTGGGAATTTTTTCAAGTATCTGAATTTTGAATCACGATGTATTACAGTATTTATGATTTTTATTTAATTTCGGAAAATAAATTTTATTGTTCAAATTGTACAATTTTAATTTTTGAATTTTCATATTTTGTAATGATTACAAAATTTCATGGTTATTATTAGAGCTTTTTTATACGTGAAACTCAGAATTTGCGGAAATTTCGAATTTTTGAATATAATCAATACTCACTAGTTCAAATCATAATTTTTGAAATTTTTCCACCTTTTCTTCTCCTCATTCGGCGCCTGAGCATATAAAAGCCGTTTGGTCAAAAATTAATAACCCACATTTTTCGTAAGTGTCATTTTTTGTACCATTCCTGTCTCAAATTGAGCTCAATGAAATACGTGGGTTATTAGATTTCGACCAAAAGACCTTTTTATGAATTTTTACGTGATTTATGAACAACTGTTATGCAGCACTACCCTGAAAAATTTTTACACCTCATCATCTCCATCATCAGGATGAATGTTCACTTTAGAATGTTACTTGTATCGCTTACTCTAAAATAAAAGGCCATAGTTCAATAAATAATCAACTCATTTCATACTCTTCCGCATGCTGAGTTTTTCAAAGTAGCGAATACTTAGAATTTTCAAAATTTTCATCTCGAAATATTCAACATTGTAGCGAATTTCGAAAATTCTCCATCGTAGTTCGAAAACTTGAAAAGTAATGAGTAAGTTTAGTAAGATATGCAAGAGTCACCAAAATTCGACCGAGGTCAAACAATTTACGTCAATATTCGGTTAATTGGAAAAAGGCCCTTCGCATCTAGGGTCATTCAAGTATCACAATTTTCCCTTCTGTCAACTCGAAAATCATCGAACAAATACTAGGGTGACCATCTGCCATTAATAATTTTATTTTATGAAAAACTTTACCTTCGTGAAGTTTCAGACGTAATCAATCGGAGTTTTTTGTTGGAATTAAAATTTAAAGTTAATGAAATTACACGTTGGAGTTCCAAATTGAAGGTTAAAGTTCAAGTTTCGATCTCAAATTTTTCTTTCAATTTTAGATCCAAAAGGTTCCAAGGTTTAAAGGTCCAAAAGGTTTAAAATTTGGAGTTCAAAATTGAAGTTTACATCCAAAATTTTCGAGTCCACCAGAACAAGATTTCCAAAATGGTCACCCTACGAACACCAAACCCCTCTCAAAATCCAAGAAACCCCACAAAAAGCGTACCAACTCAAATCAGACCTCAAAAACGTTCCTCACATTTCCCCCGCCCAACACAGAAACAGCCCCACAACACTGACCAAAAAAAACGAAGGTGATATCGGTCGGTGTAATCAAGAGCTCGCGAGTGAAAGAAAAAAAAAACCGGAAGAAAGGTCGTGAGCCCAAGCGAGACAGCCTGTAGAATTTCGGGAAAGATGGCGGAGAAACTCGGGGTTTTGGAGGGTCCACGGGAACGGAGGTGGACCAAGCTTGTATTTTTTCACAGGGAATTACTCGCGCCTGGCCTGCGAGATCCAGTTCGTCCGTTCGATGGGCTACTACCTAATCCAGATCTACATTCCCTCGGGACTGATCGTGATTATCTCCTGGGTGAGCTTTTGGCTAAACCGAAACGCGACCCCCGCTCGGGTGGCCCTCGGAGTAACCACTGTGCTCACCATGACAACCCTTATGTCCTCGACCAATGCGGCCCTTCCCAAAATCTCCTACGTCAAATCCATCGACGTCTACCTGGGCACCTGTTTCGTCATGGTTTTTGCCTCGTTACTCGGTAAGTCGCAACTTTTGGAGATTCTTACAGACAAGTATAGGCAACAACCATGGTGAATAGTTGGTTTTTTCGTTGGTTTGCGGTGGTGTTTGGAGTGGAACTTCTGAATGCTAAAGTGATGTAGCTGAGAATGTTTTGGTTGTTTGACGCCGTGAGTGGAGTGCTGGTTTCTGTGCTGCTGTACTGGATAAAACTCGCATTTACCCAAGTTGTTGAACAGAATATGGTCCTTGATTAGTGTGGAAATGTTTTTTTGAAGAATCTGGGATTTGTAACTTCGAATTTTTTTAAATCGGGATTTTTCATCTGAAGTTAGAATTTTTCTTGTTTTGAAGGTTTCGGGACTTGTAGGAGACATTTTGAATTTTTGAAAAATAAATCTTATGACTTTTCTGAAACTTTGAAAATTCGAGAACTTTACGAGTTAAAAACTTCGAAATTGTGAGGAAATATCTCGAAAATTCGAAATTACGTCAAATTTGCGACATTTTAGAATTTGGAGAATTACATACAGAACTCGAGATGTTTTAGAGTTTTCGGAATTTCGATACATTCAAAATTTGTAATTTTTCAGAATTTTCCAGAAATCGAAAATACTTTCAACTTCTCTGAATTTTAGGATTTCTGAAATTCCGAAATTTCCGGAATTTCCAGACTCCTGATATTTTGAAAACTTCAAAATTTTTAAAGCTTCTGAGCTACAACTTCGAAATTCTTCAAAATACTTGAAAACTTCGAAATTCCTGAACATAAAATATTACGGATACTTTCGAAACTCCATAATTCTTCGAACCTTAAGAATTCCAGGACTTTTGAAAATATCAAAGCTTCACAACTTTCAGAACTCGAATTTCAAAACTTTGAAATTCCAAAATTCCTGAAATTCCAGAATCTCCGAAATTCGAAAACTTTAACAATTTCCGAATTCCAAAATCTTCAGAACTCGATAATTCCGTGAAACTTTGAAAGCTTATAAATTTCTCAAGCTTTCAAATTTCAAAATCTTCAAAACTTGACAACTTTCGGAACTTCAAAATCATTTAAAACTCCAAAATTCTCAACAATTTTGTATTTAAAAAATTCTGAAGTCTCTATAACTTCGAAACTCGTAATATCTCAAAAACTCCGAAATTCTGTAAGATTTTAAGCTAGAATTCTTGACCGTGATTCTTCCAAATTCCAAAATATCTAAAATTTCCGAAACTTTCGAAACCTTATAATTTCCAGAATCTCACAATTTAAAATTCACTAAACTACAGAATGGGAAAAATTCGGAAATTTCTAGAACTTTAACAGTCTTAATCGTCTTAATATTATCTTTGAAATTTCTGAATTTCTGAAGCTTAGAAGCTATAAAACTTCGGGATCCCTCAAAATTATCAAAAACTCTAAAATGCCAAGAAATCTAAAATTTCCGAAACTTCAAAAATCCAGGACTCTTAAAATTGCCAAAGCTTCACAGCTTCCAGACCTGTAAAAGTTCCGAAATCTTACGATTTTCAAACTTTAAAATTTCGAAAATTCCGAAACCTTCAAAATTTTAATACTTGTACAATTTCCAAATTCCAGAAACTTTAAAATTTCATAATTCTACGCCCAGTCAAAATTTCATAGTTCTACATCACTTCAAAATTTTAAAACGTCAAAAGTGAATCCAAAATACTTGGAAACTCAAAAAATTCCAAACTTCTGTATAACTATGAAATTCCCCAAAATCTACAAAAACTTGAAAATTCCAAAAGTTGTATCAAGAGAACAAATTTTCTGTAAAATTCGGAAAATTTTTAGGAGGTGCTTGGCAAAAGTTCAAAAATTTATAAATGCTATTACTTTCTAATTTCTATAAAATTATGAATTATTTCTATATTATATTATTTCTTTATTATATTATATATACTTTTTCTTCGTTATATCATTCTATATTATTTCTATATCAATTTCTATAGAACTATAAACTCTGATTTCTATAAATGCTATTACCTCATAAACATTCAACATTTTATATCGAAAAAAATTAAGTTAGTCTGCCTCTCCCTGATCTGAATCCTGGTTACCTTGAAACAAAGTTCTAAAATGAATGCTGAAACGATTAAAATTAAGAATATTCAATCAAAATGACAAGGAAATGAAATGTTTAGATCCCAATTTTTATAATTTATCTTCTTCTATTTCCGAAAATAATTATATCAATTCGCAAGAATTCCAAAAAAATATATAATTCGAAAATTAAATAATTCAACGCTCAAAATACGATCAACACTCAAAAAATTCAAAATTACCAATCAACAAACAAAAATCGATTCCAAAAATACATGAATTTCAGAAACCGCTCTCAACAAAAAAGAAGTTTCACTCCAAACGCGTGTCATACAGACACACCGATTTTTTCACCTCAAAAACTAAACCATTCAAACTACTGATTTTCCTCTAATTTTCACATAAACTTTCTTTTACTTTTCCAAATTTCTCATACAACCGTGAACTTGCCTATAACAATTTTCACTATTCGATTCTTCAATCACAACTTACAGTACTATTTTTCTGCAACCAAAAAAATTTCTGCAACCAAAAAAATTATCAATCAAAAATTCCAACAAAACAAAAGATAAAAAACACCCATTTCCTAAATGCTCAATACCCATGATTTTCCCATAATTCGTATCCTCATAAAACAAACTTTTTTCCTTCTCGAATCATCTACAACACAATTATTCCTCAAAATCCAAACACTCATCAATTATTTTAAATGATTGAAGCAAACGAAAAAATGACGAAAAACGTTGCTTTTACGAACTATCATCATGACGAAAAACGTTGCTTTTACGAACTATCATCATGGTGTGCACTAAGCTTGATTGCGAGTGGTGGCTGCACGAAAGAGTGACACTCAAACCATAACGTACAACAAAATGTACTCTCTTTCAAAAAACCACGCACTGTTGCAATGGGTGAATAGACTAATTTTTGAATAAAAAGTAGGAACGAAAGAACTTGCAGAACGCACAAGCCGCAATTCGCACAAAGATGTTTCCTCATTCTTTATTCAAGCATTTCTCTCTTCAGCCCGAAAATTTCTATATGGTCCATAAGTGGCACTTCTACGCGCAATCATCAAGCACAATGAACCTTTTTGCATCGCTGCCTATTCTTCTTACGTTTCACGTAGACATTTTACTCCCCCCGGAAATGAAATTCCATCAGGATGAATTCCAAAAAATTCGGGATTCGACGATGGAAAAAGTGGTGCCAGATTTTCTTTTGGATTTGGTGGTGAATTTTTCGTTTTTCCAAAGGAAATTGATTTCGGGGATGACGAATGATGTTGACGAAAATGGGGGAGGGTGATTTTGGTGGGAATTTTCGAAGTTTTTCATTTGGGGGGGGAAATGGAATTTTCCGGAGTTTTTTGGCTGGCGTTTTTTCGTTGATTTAAACATTTTTCGAGATTTTTATTTAAAATTGGTAATTTTGAAACGGTCCGCAGAAAAAGTTGATTTTGTTAGCAGTTGGAAGAATGTTTGATTTCTTCGAAGTTTTGATGACTTTTGAGTTTGAATAAAATGTTTCATGTTTATCGAGAATTGAAAACATTGGATAATTCGAGGGGATCACTGATTTTTCAGCTTTTCTCATAATTTAAGAATGTTTTTTTTATTCCATCGCACTCAGCCAGATAAATTCCAAAATTAAAGAATTCCCAACTTTCATAGAAGTATCAAAAATTATTCTAAAAATCCTCAAAAATTTTCCAACCTCCTCAAAACTCAAAAAACCTCTCCCAAATTCTTGAAACCTCCAAACTCCCTAAAATCCACAAAAATCCAAAACCACCCCAAAACTCCTTCAATTCGATCATAAAATCTCCCAAAAATCTGGCAGCACCGACTAGGACACCCCAATCCCGAAACCGAAATAGCCATAAATAGGAGAAATTCGCCGCGGAACAACTGACGTTTTCTACGACCGTAACAGTAATATTTACCACTTGACCTCCTTCACAAGTAAAAAGCAATATGGAACCTTTTTGCGCGCTGTTACAAACTACGGAGCTTCTTGCTCTGCACAAGGTATAAAGTTATAACCAAACTTAGGAAGAATTATTTACGGCCCTGCTGAAGCTCAAGTGCGGCATCTTTCGATACTTTTCACAGCCTCAAATATTTCAGCGTAGACATGCATTTTACGGTAAATTATGTTCAAGCAGTCGATGAAAACAGTTTGCATGAGATTTACGTGAAATTTATGCAAACTGTTTACATGCTGTTTATGCAAGGAAAAAAGGAGAACTGTAGAATTGAGCTTGGAATTTAATTTTTACATTGAAAATTGTGACATGTTTTCGACTGGATGATTGCTCCGGAATAGAATGGCTCGTTTTTTTGGAGTAGGCGAATTTTTTAGGTTTTGATATTCGGAATTCGAAGCTAAATTTAGAATTTTTGACATTTCTATTCAAATTTGCAATTTTATGATTTTTTAAATTCTATATCCAAAATTTTCGGATTTCGAAAATAATGATCGAATCTTTCAATTTCGTGGATGTTTTTTTTATAAAAAAAAAATGAATTAATAAAATAAAATATATTTTGTATGAATTGTAAACACTAAAGTTATGAAAACTGTTTACATTAAGTTTTCATAAAGTTTATATAAAGCGTA